>DF362998.1:27330-38907 GCA_000787875.1 Solanum virginianum
AAGAAAAAAATTGGAATGGATTTGTTCCCTTCTTTTTAGGATAATTCGAAGAATTAACTTGATCCTTCTACCATTGTTTTGGTGACAAAGTGCAGGTATTTTCTTGTTGTTGTGTGCTCTTGTTAGTTGAAAATATATTTACCAAAATTTTCACCAATTAGGTTTAACAATGAGATTAAGAATACATTTACTTTAATTTATAGTCTAAGGTATTGGATATTAGGGTTTAACTCTAAACTTGAAGACTAGGGATATTGAAACTCAAGTTTGACCAACATAATTGATATCGTTAACCAATATTCTTTTCATAGATTGAGGCAAGTAGTGGCTGTTTTAGTGGGTGTTCTACGCGCGCAAGGTTGTGGAACTTGTCATTAATAAGGTAAGTGAGACTTTAAGCTTTAGTGCTTGCTTTTCAAATAAACTTTGAAAAAAATATATTTTTTTCTCTATCTGGTGTATGTGTTGGGACAAGCATGTGCTTGACAGAGTTGATGTTCTTTAATCAGCCCTAGATATGCTATTTTTAAGAAGAAAATCGAATATTTTTATGAGTTATATGTGGTATGATGCTGGATATCCTTCTTTATTACTGTGATGTGGTTACTAGGGGCATACTTAGCTGACGTAATATGTTAGGGGCATACCCATGCTGTCGTAATATGTTAGGGGCTTTGTAAGCGTTGTCATAGTGCATTTTTAGAGCATTATACATGCTGCCATGGACTTGTTGGGGTGATGGGTTAATCTCCTTTGCTGCCGTTTATGACAAGTTTTGAATATGAATTGAATTGAGACATGGAGTGACCCTTTTTGAACATTTGTTTGAACTTATTGAGCTTATTATGAAGTATATTCTTATGTATATTATTTATGTATATCTATTGTGTAGATGTATTTTATAACTCTTGTTCCAGGGGTATTAAAGTAGCGAGTCGAGGATCTTACTGGGTTATATTTATGTATATCTATTGTGTAGATGTATTTTATAACTCTTATTCAAGGGGTATTAAATTAGCAAGTCGAGGATCTTACTGGGTTATATTTATATGTAGCTCACTCCTTACTTGCATGTCAATGCAGATACTGTTGCAGAGGGTGAGACTTGTGGCTGATAAGTTTATTCCCATGTTGCTGAGGTGAGCTTTCGCATTGTTCGTAGAGGCTACTATTGCCGCTCTATCTATTATAGTTTATGTTTTTCTTTTTTGGGGGGTTTGTATGCCGGACAATTAAACTCATATCACTCTATTAGATGCTCCATGATCTTATTGTGGGATTTTGTTAAATGATCCTTTCTATCGTAACTTGATATACTATTTTGGTTTGATAATTATTCCATTTTAATTGGTATTGATGAGTTTTGGAGTTACACATTATATTCTTAGTGCTTGGACAATTTTGCTGTATATGGATAGTTGGTTCTCCCGATAAATGGTGTGGGCGGGTGTCAATCACATCTAAGGGGTATTTTGGGATGTGATAGTGTTCTCTTTTTCTTTTCGAGTTTCTGCTCCTTAAAAGGTAATCTTTTTTTAGTATAGTTGATCACAAAATTGTATAGATTTTGTCTAAGCTCTATTTTGAGTTATGTTTATTTTACCTCCAATTTGTTTCTTGCGAGATTTTTTTTTCTCTATCATTTGGCTGTGTATATTTTTGGGGCTCATTACCATGGTCTTATAATAATGTTAGCTTAATCTTGTATAAACATGATTAGGCATGATATTCCTCTAGTTTCCATCTTAACATACATTTAGATTTATCATTCTTTTTAAATTGGTATTGCATTGCTGCACCAGAAGAGGCTTTGCGCTCATCTGGTTTCAATTCTTAAGATGTTGGATGTTCAAAATTCTTATCATGATCTTGTAGATTTGGCATTACATTTTTTTTTACATGTTTATTTAGTCCTTTCTGGGCTGGTCATTATGGTTCTGTACCACTTTGCAGAAGGAATGTTTAGTCTTGATTCCAAGTGTTCTTTGCTTTACCCATGTTTATGACTAATAATGTTATTCTAGCTTTCTTGGGATCGATAGCCTCGCCATGAGTAATCTTGAATTCTTTTGCTCGTCCTAGTGTTGTTTTGAAGAGGTATGCGTACATTCTACCCTCCCCAGACCCCACTTGTGGAATTTCACTAGGTATGTTGTTGTTGTTGTCGCTTGAAGACTGCTTCATCCTTCTTTCAATTTTAGAATATCAAGTCGAGAAGGTCAGTTATAGTGATCTTAATTGTGACATTCGTTGGCTAATAAATCTTTCTCCTAGTACGTCAAGTTTTTAGCATCTTATGGTGATATTTTCGTATTGAGTTTCCATCTTGATTCACTTAACTTGAAGGTTTCTGTTTAGTTGTATTCGGTTTGAGTTACTTGACTGCTTTTCCTTAGATTTTCTTAGTTACTCCCTTCTTATAGTTAAGTTCAATTTCTAGTTATTGGTGTTTGAAAACTTTGGTTTAAATATAATACTTTTGAGTATTGAATGATGCAGTTCTTTAATTTACCCATACTCATAAATGCATAGAGTATTTTACTTCAGAATTTATCATATGCATAGCTCATTTTTGTTGCATCATCTTCCTTCAATTATTATGTACATCACTAGAGGACTTAGGGTTGGGTTTTACCCTTTTGCCTGTCTTCATTTCATTAAGATAGCACAAGAACACGGCCTGGAATTAATCTTTATCTTGTTTTCTCCTTTCTGCATATGAAGTGGCTCACAATGACTCCACGGAGCTCCATGTTCTATCCTTGCCTTTCGAGATGAGCCATGAAGGCCCGAACTTCATGCATCTTTGAGTCAGGTACAAAGCAGCAGAGTTTATTCACTGAATGTGAAGGCAAAATGGACTGAGTATGCGGGAATACTGATGGAAAACAAGGTTGTATACAGCAGTAATATACAGCGACAGGAAAATGCCTAAAAAGCCCAAAAATTGCACGAGAGACTTAAGTGGGCCAAAAGTCTAAAACTCTCAACTCTCGGAATGCTAACCTTTTTTTGTTTAATTAACTAAATTAAATTCCCTGAACAACAAACTATTTTTATGTTAATTCTTTCATTAATAATTGCATATCTTATTTACTTAATTTTTTTAAGGGTCTCAAATTCTTTTAAAAAATAGTCAAATTGTTAATTTCTTTTCAAAAAGTATTTTCTTTTAATTTCAAGCCCTCTTTAAAATATTAACAATATTGTTTTCTTTAAAATCATTTCAAATTTGTAGGTCATTTATTATTTCTCATTCGAAAAAAAAAAGAGAGCATAGATTCTTTTTCAAATTAACCCTTTCTCATTTGAAATAGTCCAAGTCTTTTCTTAAAATGAGTTTGGATTTCCTCTATCACACTTAATTATTTTTAAGTGAAATGTGCCTTCTTTCGATATTATTTTAGACGTCTTACTTAACCGCAAATTAGTGGTCATGTTTGAGTGTTGATTAACTTCTCAGAATGAAAATAGAATCCTTACCCTTTTCCCTAAAATTTTTTAGGATTTTCTGTTAAATCTTAAAAATTAAGTTTTTTTTAATTTCTTTAAAAAAATTAAGTGACGGCTCTCATATTTTTGAAAAACTAGTTTTTCTTAAATTAATTAAGTTTTAAACTGATTTTTTCTAAAATATCGATTTTCACAGTTAACAGGGGGAATTCTCTATTGTTACAGGGGGTATTCTCTATTGTTAATATAAATAAACAAGTTTTGATTGACATTGATAAAGTCCTACATAAATTATACTTCAAGATAATTTAGAATCTAAATAAATACAATCTTTAAAATTTTGACTTTAATTAAATCTATTGTTTTATATTTTTTACATTAAAATATATTTGTGTAGTTATTTTTCTCTATTATTTTCACTTGTATAAATAAATATTAGAGTTTTGATTATTATAATAAAATTAGTTTTACCATTATGCTAATTTACTTTATTATAGGACATCATTAACTTATATACTTATAGTATTTCTCATTTTTATGGTTCAAAAGATATTGTTTATGATTTTATGCTTTGATGAAATTTTGTTATATAAAATTAAAAAAAAAGTGAAAATACCATGATTTTTAAAGAAGTCAAAAAAATTGATAATGAAAGTACATAATAGGCATATCAAAGATTTAGTTAGGATAATGAGGGAATTTAATTATTGATTATTGTTGAGGAGAGAATTTGATTTTTAAAGCAAAGTTAGAGGTGGATGATTTTCACCCAAATAAAAGGAATTTCATTAAATTTGAAAGTTTTCAAAATTGGATTTATATTTCCTTATATTTTTTGTAATAAATATTTAGAATGTGAATCTACTTTTCAAATAATATGAAATGCAGTATAAATTGGTTTATTTTATATAATAATTACAATCAATTTGGAAAAAAATTATAAATGTGGAAACTTATTTTTAGTTGTTTTTCAAATTTCAGATGCTACTCTAAGCTGTACTTGAAATCTTTAAGACCTGATTTTCAAATAAAGTGATTTTTTTTTTAAAAAAGGAACACTCATGGTCCAATTCGTACTAAATTTGTTATATATCATGATCCAAAATCGAGTGTGATGGCACTTGTCTTATCCATTGAGACAAGTTAGTCTAAACAGGTCATAACTGAATGATACAAGATAATGCAAAAGCTAACACGACAAGACATTAAGAATAACAAGGATATAAAGCATAAGAGCCATAAATCCAAACTAAGACCATCTACAACTGGTTGTCACACGGGACAAACCTCTAATACATCAAAATTAAAAAGAAATGATACAGGTCTCAATAGTCTTTGCTTCTCCAATAGATAAAAACTAATAAAATATATCTGACTATCTTAAGGGTATGCTGGAGCAACAAGCAACTACCTCTCAATTATCAACAACTCGGTCCAAAAGAGGAAGAAGAACGTAAGCCGAATCCTGGCTCACAACCTACATACATGTGTAGAAAACAAGGGTGAGTATCAAAGTACCAATAAGAGGACCTAATCACAGGTACAGAATAAAGAACGAACCACTCCTTCCATCCCAATCACATACCTCTAGATTACAAACCTGCACGCAGGAAAAGTCAGCAAACACAATACAAATAATATAAACAAATGCAGTCTCATATCATAGTGTCTTTATAGTCCAATCTTCACAATATATAAGGCTCAAGTCATTCATCATATATCACAATAACTCAATAGTTCAATCTCGACAATGTACAAGATTCAAGTCATTCAATATATCACACATAGTACACTATCAACTTTGAAGTAAGGAATAGTCTGAAATGGAATAAAATGTCATGAAATATAAGCAACACAGTGCAAATGTCAAGTAATGAGGATGCATGTTTGTCTTACTGATGTTCGCCTCAATCATACCTCAAAATCAATAAGAAGTATGACGGTCTTCATTAGTATAATTATCTAACTAAGAGTCGAGGTCGAATCCACATTGAATAGTATGATTCATAGTCTGAAATATATAATTGTTCTAATGGTTTGTATGGTTAATAAAAATGATTTGAACTATTAAGTAATGAAAATGTGATTCCATCAATTGATTTTAACACTAATTGAGAAGAGACATGTCAGAGGTATGTACACTTGCGTCTATTGCTAGTAACTATAATCTCCGATCGGATGACAGTAGCGTTCCACATGAACTTGCTAAAGTTTCATATGCCAAATTGCACTAGAACACACTGGGCCCTCTACAATTGAATAACAAACCCTCTAAAACCTTAGCCATAGAGCCCATATTAGGCATTCAACCAAATTCACAACATTTCAAGTTATCATGTTCATTACCCACTTCAATCATTTACGGATACTTCTAATAATTAAAGATCTAAATATAAATCCTGAGTTTGCAACCTCAAAGCTTCAATTAAACATGGTAATGAACATAAACTCACACCAATTAATAATACTACATTCAATATAATAAAACTCCAATCATAATTTCAAGAACCCAAGTTATTTATACCCCCAACATGAAAATTTTAGCCTTGCATAATTAAAAGAGAAATTGAGTTACCAAAATCATTTCCCATTGCAATGAGAGTTTAAATTAACAAGAGAATTGGAATGAATTTCAAGTATATAGCTCAGATCTTCACTTCTTAAAGCTAATTTCCAGAAACTCTTCTTCAAGTTAAGACTAATTTTTCTCTCTTTAGTATACTTCTCCTTTCTAGAATGGTATATATTGCACTCATGATCTCAATCTTGGCTAATGTGTACCAATTAGTCCTTCAAATTTTTCTTTTATACTCTGTACAAAATAACTCATTTAGTGCACAAATCACTGATTGACGATCAAGATCAGTCATCGCCGAACAATCGATGATCCACCAAATGCATGTGTACTTGATCGTCTTTTCAGAAATTATTAAAGGCCTTGAACGTTGTAACATTAAGCAACACATCTACACATCGCTAAACCTTCACTAATGGTTCCCTTTAATACCGAATCTGTGGGGTTGGACACTGCAATATTAGATGGTCAAAGTCCCTCTTTGGCGATCCATCGAATCATCCAGCGATGTTGACTTCTACCATTCTTTGGTCATTTTGCTCTTTTTATCCTGTGTTGTAAAGTTTGTCCTTTCATGCATTTTCATCCTCATTTTTAGCATCAAACACACAAATTGGTCAACTGATGAGGCCAAAGAATATATTGACGACAACATTTTCATGCTATTTAAATTCTATACGAGTCCAACATGTGGACTCATCAACACCCCTAACTTGAATTCTTTTTTTCCCTCAAGTAAGTCAAATATCAATCAATCCGAACCACAATGCTTGTAAATAGGGCCATCTCACAACTCAAACCTACAGCCTAGGTGCGACATGATGAATGGAAAACCCGAAGGTACCCAAACAAGTCTCATAGTATACATAAGCACATCCTTGGTGTTAGAACCCGTATTTCATGCATTGAAACAATTCAGATTAATTATGATAAGTTAAGGACAAAACTATTTCATGATATAAAGTCAAAATTTTTTACCTTTGATTTTATGTTGAGACATAAGTTGTTCATAAATTTTGTTAGTATGGAACAATTAAAAAAATTTGGGACCAAAATTAGAATTAAGTGAAAGTTAGAAATCATGAATTATTTGGCCTTCGCCATGTGGCATTAAAGTGGGGCCCACATAATTTTGTGTTATCTTTTAATTAGAACAACACATGGGTGGGCCATGACCACTTTATTCCTTTTTATATCCAACACTTCAGAGGGAAAAAAAAGAAGCAAAGTTGAAAAAGCTCTAAGAGCTCTTGACCATGGAGAGGGAAAAAGAAAAAATTTGAGGATCATTTCTAGCCACTCCAAAAATTAATTATTGATGTAAACCTACTATATTGAGGCCCCTAAGTAGCGTAGAGGTGTCATTGCAGCGATCAACCCTTTATTTTTTCACTTTTGGGAACCCTAGCCTATTGTGGAATTGAAGAGAAAAGGTAAGATTTGATCTTATTTTATGTGTTATAAAGGTTGTAAGCATGTTGTATTATGTTAAAATGGAAGAAAATCACGAAATATAGAATGTTGGAAATATTATGTGAATTGCTTAAAATGTCTTTAAATATTGTTGGTATGGATTCGGGTTAGTATTTGAGTGTATAAGTATCGATGTTGGCTTAAAGGTAAGCCGTTGAATCGAATTTATGAATGTTATTGAATGATGAAGAAGAGAGCTATTATTGTTGTATTGCCTTTCGGATTGATTGTTGATATTGCTAGGTTGGTTGTTGTTGTTGATTTGGCCGAGTTGAATTCTCGCTTTTTTGTTATTGTTGTTGTTAATTAATTTGGCCGAGTAGAATTCTCGGGGTGGCCTATTTTCAGGAGAAATGATGACTCACTAATTCGCTCGTACATACTACAAGGCAAATCGTTCGCCAATTCTAAAGCCCAAAAGTAGTCGTGAGCATAATGATACTACTACGATGATATGTCGTGTTGATGGTTCACCGAGCTCCGTCGCTCGACGTGCTGCATTATGATATACTCCGGCATTATGCTATATTTGACATTATGCTGTGCTGTGATATACGACGGGGATTCAGAGATTTAAAACTTTCTGGTATTATGCTCTGTTATGGCACCATTGACAGGCGGGCGACCATATTTCCCATACCCTATGCATGATTCGTATTTTGAAAGTAAACATTTTAATATTTTTGGATATATATTTACCTTCCATACTTTTGTTTCGATTATCACTCAGATTTATGTTCTGTATCTTCTGCTTTCCATACTCAGTACATATTTCATATTGACCCCCTCTTCTTTGGGGGCTGCGTTTCATGCCCGCAGGTACCGATGCACAGCTTGGTGACCCACCAGTTTAGCACACCCTTCTGCTATTTGAAGTGCTCCCCCTATTTCGGAGCCTACTTTTGGTATATATTCATTCGTTGCATTATACATATTTATTCAAGAGTACGGCGGGGACCTGTCCCATCCTATGATCCTGTCAGTTTATTTAGAGATTTGTGGATATATGGGTGTGGGTTGTGCCCAGTCCATTCAACCAGACTTGTATAATGTGTGTGTTGGGCGATATCACCCACCATGGCGGCCTTGTCGGGCCGCATATGTATATATGTTGTTTTGTTGGCCCTGTGTGGCCTTTGTTGGTATTTTCTGAGTGCAAGGTTATTCTGGATAGTCCGTAAAACAAAGAAAACTCCGCCCAATTTTTTTAAAAAAAAAAATATAAACCATGTGTTTGTAACATCGACTTAGTGATTGTGGATAGGCCGCAAAAGAAAGGAAACTCTGCCAAAATTTTTTTAAAAAAATCATAAACTTGAAACATAACCTTGTCGGCTTCTGTTATATTCGGGGATGTGTTTGATAGAATCTGAGGTAGTGTTTGATAATTGTGTAGGTATAAGTCATCCATTAGCAACTCGGCTTTGTGATTATGTTTAGGTGCCCAATCCGGGCACTAGGCATGGCCCACGGGGTTGGATCGTGACAGAAGTGGTATCAGAGCGGTTCGTCCTCGGTAGAGCTGCGTTATTAGGATGACTCTTTTCTGACAAAATGTTCTGTTTTCAGTGATGCCTCCGAGGACCACAGCTGCCCGGAAGGGAAAGTCTGTAGCGTTAGGTGAGACCAATCAAGCCCGAGTGACTACTAGGGCTCGTGCCGAGAGTGAGCCAGATATGGTACCCCTGACAGCTAGTTCGGCTACACCGCCAGTGCCGGAGGGAGTTAGAGCATCAGCAGCTGTAGGTACGGGGGCGGCTTCATCGTCAGCTCCCAAGGTTCGAGTACCAGAGCCTCCAGCCCCTCAGCTAGGTGTAGAGATTGGGGACATGCGAGAGGCGGTCCAGCTATTGACCCGACTGGTAGCAGGACAGGCCCATAGATAGGGCGTAGGTGGTGATCAGGTAGGCTACCGTGACAGTTCAAGGGCTCTTGATTTTCTGACATGCAACCCACCAGAGTTTTTCAGGTCCAAGCCCGCGGAGGACGCTCATGAGTTTGTCAGACAGATGCGCGAACCCTGCGATTGATTAGTGCATTTGAGACAAAGTCAGTTGAGCTGGTATCCTACCGATTGTATGATGTAGCAGCCAATAGTTATGAGTCGTGGATGTTGTCCAGAGGTGAGGGTGCCCCTCCAGCCATTTGGGGCGAGTTTACTGAGGCTTTTCTAGCCCATTTTCTACCTCCGGAGGTGAGGCGAGCTAGAGTAAACAGATTCCTACTGTTAAAGAAGCGGAGCAGGCCAGATAAGTGCCTATATATGTTGCTGACATGACTGACCAGATGCACCGATATATAGTGGGGATGTACCACTATTATGTTGACAGTTGCTTGGTGATGGCAGCCCAGCAGCCTCAGCAGCAGCAGAGTAGACATCCTCCCCAGTCAATATGGGGTACACCCCCGCAGTCCACCAGTAGGAGATTAGAGGGCGCAGGTTATTTAGGGGCAGGCCCTAGTTCTAGGGTTTCAGGCTCACAGTTGGACAAAGGCTCCGGCAGTCAGAGCAGTCCTTCGAACCGCATTTATGCATTGGCCAGCCGGTAAGACCAGGAGGCGTCGCTAAATGTCATCACAGGTCTATTACTAGTTTTCTCTCGAGATGTGTATGCACTGATTGATCCTAGTTCTACATTATCATATATTTCTCCTTTGGTTGCTAATAAAATTGGGATAGAGTCTAAGCCGATAGAGCCTTTCAAGGTAGCTACACCGATAGGGGATTCTATTATTGCCAGTCGAGTTTATAGAAACTGTTCGGTATTTATTTGTAGCCGCTGCACTAAGGCCGATTTGGTAGAGTTAGATATGACTGAGTTCGACGTGATTATGGGTATGGATTGGCTAGCTTCTTGTTCACTAAGGCCGATTTGGTAGAGTTAGATATGACTGAGTTCGACGTGATTATGGGTATGGATTGGGTAGTTTCTTGTTATGCTAATGTTGATTGTCAAAAGAAGATAGTCCATCTTCAATTTCCAAGGGAACTAGTTATTGCCTGGGCAGGTAATACCGCATCGCCGAGGGGTAAATTTATTTCATACCTCAAGGCAAGAAAAATGATCAGAAAAGCTACATTTATCATCTGGTCTGTGTACATGATCTAGAGGCAGAGGTACCGACTCTTCAGTCAGTCCCAGTCATTAAGGAATTCTCAGATGTATTCCCAGATGAGCTTCCAGGTCTTTCTCCCGAGTGGGAGATAGAGTTTGCTATAGATCTGCTGCCAAACACTCAACCTATTTCTATTCCTCCGTACAGAATGGCACCGACAGAATTAAAGGAATTGAAAGAGCAGCTGAGAGATCTATTGGAGAAGGGTTTTATTCGGCCTAGTACGTCACCCTGGGGAGCTCCGGTATTATTTGTAAGGAAGAAAGATGGATCGCTGTAGATGTGTATTGATTATTGGCAGCTGAATAAGGTAACAATAAAGAATAAATACCCCCTCCCTAGGATTAACGATTTGTTTGACCAGTTGCAGGTAGCTAAATATTTCTCAAAGATAGACCTGTGGTCGGGTTACCACTAGGTGCGAGTACGGGAGAAGGATATTCCTAAGACAGCATTTAGGACCCGGTATGGGCATTATGAGTTTAGAGTTATGTCGTTTGGGCTGACGAATACTCTGGCAGTATGCATGGATCTAATGAATCGGGTATTCAGACCGAGTTATGTCTTTTAGGTTGACGAATGCTCCAACCATATTCATAGATCTTATGACTCGGGTACTCATACCATTCAGGGATATGTTCGTGATTATGTTTATTGATGACATTCTGGTCTATTCTCAGTCAGAAGAGGAGCACGTGGATCATCTGAAGACGGTACTTGGCACACTTAGGCACTAGAAATTATTTGCTAAATTTTTAAATATGAATTCTGGCTGTCTTCAGTGGCATGTCTGGGGCATATTATAGGAGCTGACGGCGTCCGGGTGGATTCCCAGAAGATTGAGGCCGTAAAGAATTGGTCTAGGCCTATGACGCCAACAGAGGTGCGTAGCTTCCTGGGATTGGCTAGTTATTATCAGAGATTTGTGGAGAAATTTGCTTCCATTTCAGCGCCTTTGA
>DF362997.1:11347-38907 GCA_000787875.1 Solanum virginianum
TCCTTTCATTCCATCCTACTTTCGCAACCTCAACCTGCATAGAAAATCAGCCAACCCAACAAGATACAATACACAGTAGATCATCATTCCACGTTCAAGTCATAGGGAACATTTTACGATATATCAAATATCTGATGTTTCATCAAGTGTTCATTAAAGCAATATCAAATCTCATCATGTAAAGACTTAAACAAGTCAAAAGATATAACAATATCCAATCTCAATAGTATTCAAAACAACCAGAACATTATGGGATGAAATGAATGTCGTGAGATGTAATGATGCTATGCAATGTCAAATAATCGTTATGCATGTCTGTCCTAGTGATACACACCCGCTGCTTCGCAGATCGGGACCCATGGGGGCCACACATAGACCATGTAACTGTCGTGGCGTCCGACCCGTCCCATCAAATATCTGTCGCGGCGTGCGACCCGACCCATCGAATTATAATATGTTTTTTTTCATTTTCTTTTCTTGGATCATTCAGCAGCACATAACATATGCATAATAATCATGTTTATTCAAATGAAATGTACATGATGCTCATATTAATCATACATCTCAAATCAATAATGGATAGTTCAATACCATAAATATTATAATAGCCTTAATCTTTTTACCGTCACCACATCAACAATATTCACATTTTAAAAAAAAATAGGTATCACTTTGACATCCTTAATAAACAATCACTATTTCACATAGAAGAAAGGAAGACTTGAGAATTCTACGAAAATTACAAAGTTTAGGAAATCCACTTGCCTTAGTCAAAACGCGATCAATCTAACACTTTATCCTTTCCTTTTTGAATGGAACCCGTAGCACCACGATCTAGTCAAATATAAGATCTTTCAATTCACAATACTCATATTACTTATATGTTTAGTCTATAAAACACCTCCCTTCTGCTAGATAAAACTCTCAAAAATGTTATGCGGACAATATATATAACTATTTTCTCTCGTATGCTTCTCTGTCTGCTGTTCTGGTTTTGAAATGAACAATTGCTCACAATTTATAGACATCCAATTATATCACAAAATGATTAAACAATTAGTAGTGTTGCACTTTGCACAGAAATGGAGCACTGAATACGGTCCTTACACCAATGTCTTCCCTTCCTTCAATGTCTCAAAATATTTCAAATCTATTAAACATATAAGATTCATAAGGAAATGAGTCAATAGACACTCATATTACTATATGTATAACTTAGATCCAACAATTCATCCAATATTATAACCAATTCCCTAAATTGCAAGCCTAAGTTTTGGTATTAATTCCTCCAAATAATATAACTTTGATGGTATTCATATAATATAATGCACTTAATATCTAATTATTTATCTCAATTTATCAAAATTTAAATCATAATATGATAATTATACGAAGGATCTAAAGAAGGAAAAACTTAGTACATTAACTCACAGAACTACAATCCTATAATATATTATGCAAGTGCTTTTTGGGCATTTTTTGATATTAATTTTTTTTATGCTCCAGTGAGCACTATGGAGCAATAATTTTGTTTAATTCTAATGCTCTTTCTTTTATTCCCACTCGATCTTGTTTCTTTATTGTTAGGAGCAATTACTCCATTATTGTTTGTCTGCTTCTACGCTCCATTTTGAGGTGTCTTTTAGTTCTATAATAGAGCAGGCTGCTTCAATCCATATAGGAGATAATAGACAGGTCAATGAGTATACTATTGGACCGGTGATAATTTTTTTTATTTTATCGCATTGGGCTTGAATCTCCTTAAAGAAACCGAGATATTCGCGCCTCAACTTGAACAATTTTATTCTTCAATTTTATTTTTTCAATTGTAATTTTGTAATATTATTGTAATTTTCACCAACAATTTTAAGAAAATTCAATATGGCTACAATTGAAAAAACTGCGGATATCAAGATGGGAGATCTCAACAAGTCGTTCCCGTTCAACGATAATCATTTTAAGAAGTGGAAAGGTAAAGTACTTTTTTATTTGAGTCTTCTCAATTTCTCTTATGTGTTAACTGAGAAGAATCAAAATAAAGTAGATATCAGCTCCATGAATAATGATGAACACATTGTTCATCAAGAGAAATGTGATAAGTATAATGATGACTCCTATAAATGTCAGTATTATCTTCTTAATTATATATCTGATAATTTTTATGATTATTATGATAGAACTTACCCTAGTGCAAAGAAAATTTGAAAAGCATTGTAGAGTAAGTACGATGCCGAGAAGGCGGGAGCAAAAAAATATGCAGCTACTCAATTTTTTCGGTTCCAAATGGTAGACAATAAATCAGTGGTAGATCAAGCTCAAGACTTCATTATGATCGTTGGAGAGTTTAGATCCGAAGACATCAAAATTGGGGATAATCTTATTGTTTGTTGCATAATTGATAAACTTCTACCTTGTTGAAAGGAATTTCAAAAAACAATGCACCACAAATAAAAGGAAAACTCTCTTGAGTCGCTGATTATGAAAATCCGCATGAAGGAGGAGGCTAGGGGCCAGGATGAACTTTTGAAGTTAGAAGCAAGCAACATCCCATCAAAGGTAAATTTAGTTACTTCGAATAATGTTAATCTTGATTCTAACAAAAATACCCATATTAAGCCTAAGAAGAAAATTTATAAGAAAAAGAATGGTAGACCTCCCAAGAAAAATAATGATGAAAATAATCAAGCAAAAATCAATAATATCAAGAAAGAGGATTATGTTTGATCTGTGGCAAGAGTGAGCATGTTGCTCGATTTTGCAGATACAAAAAATGTGGGCCTACACTGTAGGCAAACGTTACCGAAGAACCTTTTGTGGCAGTTATTACAGACATATTTATGGTTGAAAATGTTAATGGATGGTGGATTGATTCTGGTGCAAACCATCATGTTTGTTATGACAAAGATTGGTTTAAAAAATATACTCCTTTTGAAGATCCCATGATTCTGGTACAAACCGTCATGTTTGTTATGACAAAGACTAGTTTAAAAAATATACTCCTTTTAAAGAACCCAAAATCATCATGCTCGGTGATTCTCACACTACACAAGTGCTTGGAATAGGAGATATCGAATTGTGTTTTACCTCTGGAAGGGTATTAACTTTGAAAGATGTACTTTTTACTCCTTCCATGAGAAAAAATTTGATGTCTAGTTTTCTTCTTAACAAAGCAGGCTTTAAACAGATTATTAAATCTGATCAATATGCAATTTTGAAGAAGGCTTTAAACAAATAATAAAAGTATTGATGATTTTGAGTTAAGAAGAAATAAAAGAGCTACATTAGAAAAAGATTTTGGTCCTGATTTTTATGTCTTTAATATTGGAGATGACTCTCTCACTTTAAAAGAAGCTTTATCTTCACATTATATGATTTTATGGAAAGAGACTGTAAATGATGAAATGGAATCACTAATTTCTCATAAAATGTGGAAGTTATTTGATTTACCACCAGATTGTAAAACGATTGATTGCAAATGGGTCTTATGAAAAAAGCTAAAATCGGATGGAACTATTGATAAATATAAGGCTAGACTAGTTGCAAAAGGTTTTAAGCAACTTGAAGGCCTAGAGGTTTTTGACACTTTTACTCCGATAATGTCACACCTCAAACCTAGGGCCTAGACATAACCGACGAATGAGGGACCCGAAGGAACCCCAAACAAGTCTCATAGCATATCACTACACATCCTTGGTCGCGGAAGCAATTAAAATGACAATAAGCGATAAGCATAAACAAGGGGAATCGGGTCTAAGGTAAAGATTTGAACACTTGAATAACATAAATGAGTCAAAGCTCAAGCATAATACATAACTCGTCCAACAACACCTCTAGACATAGAACTTAGTAGGGGCCAAGACAAACAACCGGGTTCATCCTCGTAGTCATAAGTATTCCAAAATATACAAGATGTAGTCTGAACATAAGCATGAAAAAAGATAGATATTGTCCCCGAACATGAGGACTTACCAAAAGCTAACTTGAACAATCCGTCTATCCACGAAGAGAATCAATAGGGGCTTCGATTCCTACATGGTAACATCATGTAGGCATAGAGTATACATTAATACATTTAAATGTACTAAGTATGCGGGGTGCAATACATATAACTTACCAAAACCTACATATCGATGTTAGAGGAAAAGACACATAATATAGAAAGAGTTGAATATCAAAGAATGTAATATACGAGATGCTATGAGTCATGATGCATGAAATGCAAATGATGTGCTAATATATATTGGGGATGTGACCTCAACCGACATAAGTAAGACTAAGCGGCTATTACTCTGAATCCCGATGAAATCCCCTCATCAGTAAAAAGGTGATCTACTTGCCAAGGGTGGAGATAGCCCTGACGCCCCCAATCCATCGGTGCTAAATTGTCATCCCACAAGAATAGGTATATATATACATACATACATATATATATATATATATATATATATATATAATTCATGCATCGAAATAGCCCATTCATATACAAAATGGTGCAAACACCCAAAATACTCAAAGAGCCAAAATCAAAGACATATATGTGATCACAATATTGTCATAACCAATATCTTATATCAAAAAATCATATCATAGAACATAATTGGGCTTAACCCATAACATAATTCCTATAATAATCCATGCACATGAATGTATATGCTATGAATAATGAGAGAATGACATGGGTAATTAGGATTTAATCAAAAATCAACTATATAATATGAAATTAAATCAAAAACATAATTAAATCCATATTGTAATCACCCATGCATTTAGAAGTTTTAAAGGGGACATTCGTACTTGAAATTCCATAAACTCCAAAGAAAACCCTCATGTATAGTTTAAATTACAATCATCAAATAAACACTATCCATGCATAATTTGAATTTTAGGATTCATAATCTTCAAAACCCCGAATTTAAAGAAACTAGAAATCCATAAGATTGCTTAAAAACAATTTTGGATCTCCTTGATTGAAAGGAAGTCAAGGATCAACCCACATACCTTAGACTTTAAGTTCCTTGAAATTGAGTTGAGAAAGAATGGAAGCTTGGAAGTAGGTCTTGGAATCCAAACTTGTTCTTGGGTTTCCTTGAAATTGAATTGAAGCTTAATAAAGGCTCTTGAGAGGATTTGGGAGTGTGATCGAGATGAAAGTAGTGAGTTTTATCTTTTGGAACACTGTTTAGATCTTTTAGGAAGGTTAAGATAGTATTGGAAGTCTAAAAAGGGCATTAGAGTAATTAGCATTTACAAAAATTCCATTAGTATAATTAGCATTTATGAAAATGCCATTAGTGAATGGATGGAAAATTTGGCAAAGTGGTGCCCCATGGAAGGTCCCACGGGTCGTGTGGAACTCCACGGGTCATGTGGAGTGCCCCTGACAAGGTACTTGGTCTAAAAATTGAAGTTGGAAATCGATTAGAAAAAGACGTTTCGTCGCGACTACGGAGGCCTCCACGATTCGTGTGGAGCCTCACGGCCTATGTGGAGGCTCGTGGCACCGCACTTGGTGCTGGAAAATATTGCCTAGGCTCTACAGCAAGGACCATGGATCATGCAATATGCCATGAGTCGTAGTGAGGGGTGTGGCACAACACTTAGCAAGAAAACTCCCCCAAACGCCCACTATTCCTCTCTTGTACTCACCCCACGACCAGCCACACGACCCGTTTCACTGGTCGTTGCCCATGCCTTAGGCCAAAAATGGCCTTTTTCAACTCAAGACACCTCACGTGGTCCGTACAAGGCACTACTGCCCGTATAGGTGTCCGTAGGGCTTCACTCCATGGGAGGGTCTCACAAAAATGGTCATAACTCCTTCATCCGACAGCAAAATGAGGTGAACCAAGTGTGTTACGAAGCTAACTCAAAGGGCTTTCATTTGACATTTCGTGTTCCACCCATTTCCAAATGTGCTAAGAGTTAAGGGGCTTCGATTCCTACATGGTAACATCATGTAGGCACAAAGGGATTTCATTTCACATATCGTATCCCACCCATTTCCAAATGTGCAAAGAGTTATGCTTATTTAAAGTCGACCCTTCTACTGGCACTTCTGTCGAACTTAGCCAACAAAAATCCTTTTGAACTTGGCTTATCGTAGGGGACCATAACAGCCTTAAACGACATATACAAGCTTGAAAATTCTGGGTACTTACATCATCTCCCCCTTGGGAACATTCGTCCTCAAATGTGGAACAACAAAGATTGAAAGACTTGACTTAGAACACGAAACCTCCAACCATATGATCAATGCATAGTTTACTAGTTGAAGAACATCCGACATGCTTGAAATGAGGCAAATCCTAATAAGGCAACCTCCACTCTACCATCATTTCACCAAAAACTTCCAACTCTAATAAGGCAGAATCAAGGCCTTGCTTAAATTGGACCTCCTCAACCAAAGAAGAGTTGGAGCCACCAAGAACACTATACTACCATTCTCAACTTTTCTCAACCTAACGTCCAATCTAACCAACCGATGGATCCTACTAGTCATCTCTTTATCACCATTATTCACATATGCTAGGCTACCCCTAGGCACCCCACTTAGAGCATCAACCATAACATTAGCCTCAATCGGGAAATGTCGCACACTTATATCACAATCCTTAAGGAGTTCTAATTAACCACCTTCTTGCGATCCTCAACTCACACCTATCATATTTAGCAAACAACCTCTCATCTCCCAAGACGATCGCCCATCCCAACCCATCATATTAAAACCTTATGGGTCCCATACTCATCCAAAGCATGCTATGTACGTAGCCAAACCACCCCAAGACCTTCAACACCTCAAACTAAGTCCAACCAAGATCACCAGACAAGACCTAATGCAATACAAACTCGTATCAACACCTATGAACCTCCTATCAACCATATACTTAACAAAAAGGATAGACACCAAAGGTCCACACAATAACTTGGACATATAAGAAGCCCCACTAGCAACCAAAAGAATAGAGAAGAAGTAGTGGCACACTGGGTTTAACAATGCATGCACATCAAAGCCAAGGAAACTTCAACCTACTAGTAATAGCATCGGGCACCTCATCCCCTCCTTGAGCCACTTGATCAACATAACCACCTCGATCCAAAGGTCGACCACCCTTACACTTCCTTAGAACATATGGATAATCAACTATCTTGTGACCCACTTTACTACATCCATAACAAGAATTAGTCCTCCTAGTGCAAGGACCACCATTGTTCTTTCCATGCCCTCGACACTTGGGATTAGTCATCCCACTATAATAAACATTGGTCCTCCTCAAGCATGGACTACCATGGTTCTTTCCACACTTTAGACACTTGGGATTAGTCACCCCACCATCACCTCCTTCTGGTTGAGCAAGAGAATAGCCACTAACTTTGCACCCAAATCCGCCATAACCCAAGCAAGCATTAGACTTCTCCAGACATATGTCGTTATGGCCCTCCTCACACTTTCGGCATCTAGGCCCTTCCACCCTCTCATCACCTCTTTTACCCTTTTTACGCCTATGAGGACAATCTATTATCTTGTGACCCTCCCTTCCACAACTATAACAAGTATTGGTTTTCTTTAAGCATGGTCCATCATGGCATCTACCATATTTTGGGCACCTAGCATAAAGCATCATACCACCCCTATCTCTCCCCTTGGAACCTTGGAACTTACCCTCAACATGGGCCCTCTTGGCCTCATTACCTCTTCTCTCACCACTAAAAGTGTCGGGGGAACCTTGGAACTTACCCTCAACATGGGCCCTCTTGGCCTCATTACCTCTTCTCTCACCACTAAAAGTCTCGGGGGCACCCACTTGTAAATTGAGTTGACTTGCCAATGTTATCACTGCTTCGGCCATTACCCATAGAGCATTACGAACCTCTGTATTCGATATATCTTCATCTTGAGTAGCTTAAAACATGTCCTGAAATGTAATGGTTAGGGATTAGCAATAAGCCCTAGAGGACCTAACCCTATTACACGACATTGATCATGAAAAGGTGAAATATTTCTTAGAACGTCTCATAGCCTTCTATTCATAGTTGTGGTGCATAACACAAACATGAATAAGGCTCTAATTGACGCAGTGTGTTGGACTCTGAGTATCTAACAACCTAGTGCTCTGATACTATCTTTGTCAAGCCCCAAACCTAGGGTCTAGATGTGATTAGAGAATGAGGGACACGAAAGTACGCCAAACAAGCATCATACCATATCATTATACATCCTTGGTCGCGAAAACAATTAAAATGATAATAAGAGATAAGCATAAACAAGGGGAACTGGGTCTAAGGTAAAGAGTTGAACACTTGAATAACATAAATGAGTCAAAGCTCAAGCGTAATACATAACTTGTCCAACAATACCTCTAGACACAGAACTAGCGGGGGCCAAGACAAACAACTGGGGTATGAAAGAAGTAGTCATAAGTATTCCAAAATATACAAGATGTAGTCTGAACATAAGCATGAAAAAATATAGATTTGTCCCCGGACATGATGACTCACCAAAAGCTAACTAGAATAAATCGTCTAACCACGAGGAGAATCAATAGCGGCTTCGATTCCTACATGGAACATTATATAGGCCTAGAGTATGCATTAGTACGTTTGAATGTACTAAGTATGCGGGGTGCAATGCACGTAACTTACCAAAACTTGCATATCAACATTAGATGACAAGGCACATAATATAGAAAGAGTTGAATATTGAAGAATGTAATCCCTATCATATTTAGCAACCAACCTCTCATCTCCCAAGACTTGCAACTCTACCCCAAAATGATTCATGAGCTCTAAATAAATCAATGTTCCGCTACTAGAGGCCACCACAAGATGTTATGAAGTCATGATGCATAAAATGCAAATGATGCAATTATATATATTGGGGATGTGACCTCAACTGACATAAGTAAGACCAAGCAGATATTAGTTGAAATCCTGATGAAATCCCCTCATCGGTAAAGAGGTGATCTACTTGTCAAGGGTAGACCATACTTCACCTTATGAGACAACTCCCTCTTCGTATGAAGTAACCTTCCTTACGGATAACTCCCTCCTCGGATAGAATTTTCACAAATCACAATTCAAATCATTCCTTCTCCTTACGGGACAACTCTCTCTTCGTATCGAAAATCTATGGTGGGGACATAGTTCAAGAAAAGGGAGAGAGCCCTTAGGGATAGCCCCAACGCCCCCAATCCACCGGTGCTATGTCGTCATCCCCCAAAAATAGGTATACGTATATATATATATATATATATATATACTTTCAAATGATGTAAATCATTATCGAAACCATCTTAATGCATTCTTAGGCTTAAAGGACAAAACATAATTTCATAGTCTTTATACTCATACATGAGAATAGCACATTCATATACAAAATGATGCAAGAACCCAAAATAATCAAAGAGCTAAAATCAAAGACATATATGTGATTACAATATTGTCATAACCAATATCTTATAACAAAATCATATCATAGAGCATAATTGGGCTTAACACATAACATAATTCCCATAATAATTCATGTACATGAATGCATATGCTATGAATAATGAGAGAATGGCATGAGTAATTAGGATTCAATCAAAAATCAATAATATAATATAAAATTCAATGGAGAACATAATTAAATCCACATTTAAATTCGTAGTGTAATCACCCATGCATTTAGAAGTCTTAAAGGGGACATTCATACTTGAAATTCCATAAACCCCAAAGAAGATCCTCATATAATAGTTTAAATCACATTAAAATCATCAACTAAACACTGCCCATGCATAATTAGAATTTTATGATTCATAATCTTCAAAACCCCAAAATTAAAGTAACTAGAAATCCATGAGATTGCTTAAAAATAATTTTGGTTCTCCTTGATTGAAAGGAATGTCAAGGATCAACCCACATACCTTAGACCTAGAGTTTCCTTAGAATTGAGTTTGTGACGAATGGAAACTTGGAAGTAGGTGATTGAGATGAGAGCAGTGAGTTTTATCCTTTGGAACATTTTTTAGGTACTTTAGGAAGGTTAAGATAGCATTGAAAGTCTAAAAGGGGCATTAGAGTAATTAGCATTTATGAAAATGTCATTAGTGAACGAATGGAAAATTTGGCAAAGTGGTGCCCCATGGAAGGTCCCACGATCATGTGGCACTCCACGGATTGTGTGGAGTGTCCATGACAAGGTACTTGGTATAAAAATTAAAGTTGGAAATAGATTGGAAAAAGATGTCTCGTCGCGACCACGGAGGCCTCCACGGTTCGTGTGGAGCCTCATGGCCCGTGCGGAGCCTCGTGGCACCATACTTGGTCCTGGAAGATGATGCCCAAGCTCCACACCAAGGACTATGGGTCATGCACTATACCACAGGTCGTGCACCATGCCACAGGTCGTGGTGAGGGGCATGGCACAACACTTACCAAGAAAACTCCCACAAATGCCCATTATTCCTCTCTTGTACTCACCCCACGACCAGCCACATGGCCAATGGCAAGCTACACGGCCTATGCCACTAGTCGCTCCCCATTCCTTAGGCCAGTAATGGCAGTTTCCAACTCAATACACCTCACATGGTCCGTACAAGGCACCACTGCCCATATAGGTGCCCGTGGGACTTCACTGCCTGGGAGGGTCTCACGAAAACAAACATAACTCCTTTATTCGACATCGGAATGAGGTGAAACCAAGTGCATTAAGAAGCTAACTCAAAGGGATTTCATTTGAAATATTGTGTGACACCCAGTTCCAAATGTGCTAAGAATTATGCTTGTTTAAATTTGACCCTTCTACCGGTACTTGTGTCAAACTTTGCCAACATACATCATTTTGAACTTGTCTTGTTGTAGGGGCCCATGATAGCCTTAAATGACATATATATACTTGGAAATTTTAGGTCCTTATAGGTAACAAGAATTACATCCATTAGACTTTTAATTGTTATGACTGTAATTTTTTATTTGCAAATTCATCAAATGGATGTAAAAACTGCTTTTTTAAATGGAGACCTAAATGAAGAGATTTATATGGAATATCCCGAGGGGTTTTTGAAAAAGGTAAAGAAAGCAAAGTATGTAAATTTACTAAATCCTTATATGGCTTGAAACAAGCACTAATGCAATGACATGAAAAGTTTGATTCCTACATGATTGAAAAATGAGTTTAAAATAAATGAGTGAGATAAGTGCATATATCATAAGTCTTAGAATAATTCACATCTTATGATTTTCCTATATGTTGATGATTTATTAATCTTTCAAGAATTCACAAATCAAAGCTTCTAGACATGAATTTGCTATCTTAACTCTATATTAGCACATGGGAGAGCAATATACATGAGAATAGCACATTCATATACAAAATGATGCAAGAACCCAAAATAATCAAAGAGCTAAAATCAAAGACATATATGCTATCTTAACTCTATATTAGCACATGGGAGAGCAATCTCATGCTTTTGGTAGCCTTTACATACCTAGGAATGGAAATCTTTTGAAGAACTTGGAAGATTCTTGAAACCCTTGCTTGACTCTCCTCTTCTTCTCTCTAGAATTTGCGTAAAATCTTTAAAAATAATGGGTCTAACCCCTTTTTCGTACGAATATATGTTTAAAATTGTGTGAGGGATATATAAATATGACAGAAAGGATGAAATTACCCTTTCTGAATTAAAAGAAAAAAATCAGATTCCTCATATACTAGTGTGTGACGCGCACAAGTGTATTTTTACACTTTTTAGCATTTTTTGACTTTCGTCAAAATTTTCAAAAAAAGTATAAGTATGGTTCCGCGTTCTCTCTGCATCGCGGAAGGGGCATGGAAACCTCACTGTTTTAGGTCTTCTTGAAAAATTATAATTCATGTTTTTACACGATAAGGCCGAGTTGAGACTATTTTCCGACTCAATTTTTCATATTGATTGCAAATCTGGTCTAAGATTTTCCATCAGAACTTGGGAAGATACATTCTGTGCACGACCAAGTTTAGGGGCATTTTAATAATTTCACTGGGAGTTACATCATCTTCCCCATTGGGATCATTCATCCTCGAATGATAAGTAAAGGTCATATAGGGACTCGAATAATCTCAGAATCTCATCTTGTTCCTTACTCAGGAATGCTCGAACTGTCACTATCCATCATCTATCTATCCTTATCTTAGGATCAGGAATGTAGTAAAATAAGGCATCAACCTAAAGGAAAAGAATTTCTTAGAATTGATAAGAATGAGTTTGTTTACCTTCAATATCGCCATCTCTTGGCATGAATAGATGTGGGTATTGAGTTTCATCGCCTCCTCAGCTTCCCACGTAGCTTTCTCCACAAACTGATTCCTCCATAGGACTTTAACGGAGGCTATTTCTTTATTCCTCACCTTTCGAACCTATCGATCAAGGATCTGGATTGGAACTTCTTCGTATGATAACCTTTCCTTCACACCCGTACTCTCCACAAGAATTACTAAAGCTGGATTCCCCAAACATTTCCTTAACATAGATATGTGGAATACCGGGTGAACTCCATCTATCTCGGAAGGTACGTCGAACTCGTAGGCAACCTTCCCAATCCTTCTTACAATCCAGTATGGCCTGATTTAACGGGTACTCAGCTTCCCATTCTTACCAAATCTCATGACACCCTTCATGAGTGACACTTTCATGTACACCCAATCATCTACGTCGAACTCCAAGTCCCTTCTTCTCACATCTGTATATGACTTCTGGCAACTTTGAGCTGTCTTCAACCTTTCCCAGATGACTTTCACCTTCTCCATAGACTGGTGTATGAGGTCAGGCCCAATCAACTCAGCTTTACCCACCTTGAACTAGCTAATTGGGGATCTACACCTCCTCCCGTATAATGCCTCATATGGGGTACTCACCCCACGACCAGCCACATGGCCAATGGCAAGCTACACGGCCTATGCCACTAGTCGCTCCCCATTCCTTAGGCCAGTAATGAAATGATCATCCTAGTTTCCTTTGAAATCAATCACATATTCTCTCAACATATCCTCTAAAGTCTGGATAGTGCGCTCTGCCTGCCCCTCTGTTTGAGGGTGGAAAGCGATACTCAAGTTCACCTTCGTACGTAATCCCTTCTGGAAGGATCTCCAAAATTGAGAGGTGAATTGAGCTCACAATCTCCCGAATGTAAAGTTGGGCATATTGTTTAGCTGTATAGGTTGTCTTCACCACCAAGAAGTGGACTGATTTAGTCATCCTATCTACAATCACCCAAATTGAATCATACTACTTTTGGGATTGGGGTAATGGAGCCAGGATGAATGGAATACCTCGTACTATGAGCCTTGGCCATGATTATGTCTCGAACACCATCAACATCAGGTATACATAATCTCCCTTGATACCTCAATATCCCATCTCCCCTTTGGAGAAAACCATCACCTTTTGTTTGTGAACTGCTTTTTTCAATTGGACAACATCAGGTACACATAATCTCCCTTGATACCTTAATACCTCATCTCCCCCTTTGGAGAAAACCATCACCTTTTTGCTTGTGAACCGCTTTTTTCAATTAGAATAAGACAGGGTCTTGGTCTTGCTTCTCCTTCACCTCAAACACTAAGGATGAAGCAGAACTATTCTGAACATTGACCCCGCCTTCATTGTTCTTCTCAAGCCACACTCCCAATCGAGCCAATCTATGCACTTCCTTGGCTACTTCTCTTTTCCCCTCATCCACATAGCAGTGCTACCCATGGACATCCTGCTAAGAGCATCAACAATAATATTAGCCTTACCTGGGTGGTAGAGGATGCTCATATCATAATCCTTTAGACAACTCTAGCCACCTTCTCTGCCGCAGGTTGAGCTCTTTCGGACTGAAGACATACTGCAATCTCTTGTGGTTAGTGAACACATCCACATGCATTCCATAAAGATAATGACGCCAGATTTTAAGTGCGAACACTACTGCTACCAACTCAAGATCATGAGTCACACAATTCTTCTCATGAATCTTAAGTTGTCTGGAAGTATCCACTATCACTTTTCCTTTCTGCATAAGCACACACCTCAATCCAAATCTGGATGCATCACAATATATTAAAAAGTCACCCATCCCGTCTGGCAATGTCAACAACGGTGTCGTAGTCAATCTAGTCTTCAACTCCTGAAAGCTATTCTCATATGCCTCAGACCATTAAAACTTGGCCTTCTTCTGAGTCACCTTTATCAAAGGGGCTGACAGAAAAGAGAAGCCCTCCACAAATCTACGGTAGTACCTAGCCAAACCTAAGAAACTTCTTATTTCTTTTAGAGAAGTTAGTCTTGGCCAGTTCTTAACCGCCTCAATCTTCTGGGTATCCACCCGAATGCCATCTCCCGAAATGATATGGCCTAAGAAAGTCACTGACTTGAGCCAAAACTCACACTTGGAGAATTTTGCATACAACTCATGATCTTTGAGTGTCTACAAAACCACTCTAAGGTAATTTGCATGCTCCTCCTCATTCCTCGAATACACTAGGATGTCATCGATAAACATGATCATGAACATGTCAGATATAGTTTGAATACCCTGTTCAACAAGTCCATGGAAGCTGCAGGTGCATTTGTTAACCCAAAGGACATGACCAAGAACTCATAATGGCCATACTGTGTCCTAAAGACTGTCTTAGGAATGTCACTTTCCCTCACCTTCAAATGAAGGTAACAAGATTTGAGATCTATCTTGGAGAAACAAGTAGTACTATGAAGTTGGTCAAAGAGATAATTTATTTTGGGAAGAGGGGACTTATTCTTTATGGTCACCTTGTTCAACTGTCAGTAGTCTATACACATCCTTAACGATCCATCTTTCTTACGCACGAGTAAGAGAGGAGCACCCCTAGGTGAGATACTAGGTCGTATGAAACCTTTCTCTAACAAGTCTTTCAGTTGCTCTTTCAATTCTTTCAACTCTGTGGGAGCCATTCTATAAGGTGGATTTGAGATAGGTTTGGTCTTGGGAAGAACATCAATCCCAAAGTCAATCTCCCTATTAGGATAGACTTCAGGAAGATCATCAGGAAAGACCTCGGGAAAATCATTCACTATCGGGACTGACTCAAGAGTGGGAGACTCAACATCATTAGACTTCACTTGCATGAGATGGTAAATACAACCCTTAGATATCAACTTTCTAACTCTAAGATAGGATATGAATTCTCCCTTAGGGGTAACAAATCTCCCTATCCTCTAAAGTCTGGATAGTATGAATTTACCCTTAGGGGCAACAGAACTCCCTTTCCACTCTAAGACAGGCTCATTAGGAAATTGGAACCTAACTATTCGGGTTCTACAATCAACAGAAGCATAATAGGTATTAAGTCAATCCATGCCCATTATCACATCGAAATCGACCAACTCCAACTCTACCAAATCAGCTAATATGTCTTTATGATGGATAGACACTACATAATCCCTATAAACTCTCTCAGATAAGATAAACTCTCTAGTGGGGATAGAGACAAAAAGGGCTCAAGTAAACACTCAGGAAGAATACCAAACTTTCTAGCCACATAAGGAGTTACAAAAGATAAGGTGGCACCCGGATGAATCAACGTATAACATTATAAGCAAAGACACAAAGCATAATTGTGAAATCATCTGTTGCAGCCTCCTGCTCCTATCGGTTACCCATAGCATAAAGGCGGTTTATCCCGCCTTCTGTACCCGTAGTAGTAGCACCCCTCTGTTGATTACTTGTTGGAGGTGCTATCGAAGACTGAGCCTTGCCGCTCCCCTCACCTCGCCTCCTCTTCGGGCACTCATAGCTGAAATGGCCAGCCTGACCACAAGCATAACACACATGCCTTACCTGGGTGGTAGAGGATGCTCATATCATAATCCTTTAGACAACTCTAGCCACCTTCTCTGCCGCAGGTTGAGCTCTTTCGGACTCCTTACCCACACGACACTCACCCAGATAAAGCTTACCACACTTGCTGCAAGATGGCTTTCCCCTAATACCTTGAGTCACACTGGCCTGAGATTGGGCACCTAGGGTCCTGAAATTCTAATGACCCTGAGATTTCTGATCATACCTGGTTGGTTACGCAAGCACACTGGCTGTGGATGGTGCAGGATGTGATGATTTCTTCTCGAAATAAGATTTGTCACCTCTGTTTTGTCTCTGTGGGTTAGATTTATGTCCCGCTGACTTCGCCTTTCTACTCAAGTGGTCCTCTTTATCCCTCCTCTTATTTTCCTCCATCTGTTGGACATACACAACAAGTCTAGAGTTATCCATACCTGGACTCCGCAAGACAGTTTTACACTCTCTCTACACATATCTAGCCAAGCCAGACACAAATCTCCTCATCTTCTGTCCCATATCTTTCACCATCTCGGGAGCATACCTTGACAGTTTGGTGAACTTAAGGTTGTACTCCTTCACAGTCATCCCTCCCTGCTTCAGATTCACGAACTCATCCGCCCTTGCTTCCCTTAACTCTAGTGGAAAGAAATGATCAAGAAAGGCAACTTCACACTTATCCCACGCTGTAAGCTCCGTATCCTCACCTCTACTTCCCTCCTATTGAGTGTACTATACATTGTGAAGTAATTAAAAGAGAAAACTATTAAAAATACCTTTGAACATAGCGCAAGTTATTAGTTTCGTCATCCTTTCACTATTGATAGTATTAAAAACGCCCTCTACTTGACTAACTTAACTAAAATACACCCCTGAACTATTACAAGTGTTAAAAACACTCCTTAACTTGACAAAAGTTTAGGAGTATATTTCACTCTTGTTATAAGATTAGGAGTGTATTTAAGTTCAGTTAGCCAAGTAGATAGGTGTTTTTAACACTATCAATACGGGGATGAAATAATAATCATACGAAGTTTAAGGGTGTTTTTAATATACTTTTCTCTAATTAAAAATATACTTTCTTTAGGTGTTAGACTTTTATACCTCACTTTCTACAATTGAATTGTCATTATTGTTTGCTAAATTGATGATTACAACTCTTATTTATAAGAAATAATGAATTCAAATGTGATTATGCACATATTGCAGATGAAAGAATATTCCTATAATATATGAATAACGATGTACCTAAGTGTTACATTCTATTTCACATGTTGTATACACATCCTTTAGCTGGTAAGACGCAAGCTCAAATCCCTCGATCTCGATTGCATACATGGCCCTCAAGACTTTATACATCTCGTTGATGAAGTTCTGCAGGTCCTCCTCCACCTTCGACCCTGTGTATACTGGCGGGTTCATCCTCAGAAAGTCCCTAAGCCGAGTTGTAGCTAAAGGCTTCTGCGATCTAGAACTAAGAGCCTGAGAACCCTGGCTATTCCACTGTGAGGCCACCAACTAAGTTAGCATGTGATGACTCCTCTGAATTCTGCCTCAGTAGTGGGAGCTGGCTGGGGCTGAGTAGGGGGCGCCTGAGGGACCTCAGTAATCCTAGTGGGGCATCCTTATCTCCTTGTCTCAGATTGCATTGGAGCCTCCGGTTGGGTGTTCTCGGCAATAGGGGCTGCGACATCTCTTTGAGTGGATGTTCTCTTGGGCAACATTTCCTATAAGCATAAACATACAAGTTAAAAGCAAGATTTCACAAGTTAACGTTACAGCAAGATTTTAGATCATAGAAGAAGGGTAACACTTCCTAATGTCCTATAGCATCCTGCTTATGAAGTGTGGTGCACAAAACACCCATAAACAAGACTCTCCTAGACACGGCTTCATAGACTCCCTAGGACACTCGAACTCTGGGCTCTGATACCAAGTTTATAGGAGTTACAAAAGATAAGGTGGCACCCGGACACGGCTTCATAGACTCCCTAGGACACTCGAACTCTGGGCTCTGATACCAAGTTTATCATGCCCCGAGAGGGTATCCTAGACGTGACTGACACTTGGAGACTATCGCTTGGGGACCACTCAGTCTTTTTGCCATTGTTTCAATCAGTTCATCAGCGAAAAGATATGATATAATAAATATAAATATTATCCTATCAATGGGCTCATATATCAACATCATTCTATCATAAGAAAATAGAATGGATAACGAAAAGTCTCAATAACAAAGGAAAGAAGTATAGGGGGAAAAACCCTCGACATCGACATCAACATCAACATCTATGTCTATGTCTATGAAGTCTCTATGCTATGATCTAAGATAGTACCATGACAGGTCGTGGCTACCAACTGATAAATAAAAGACTATCCCATCAAAAAATAAATATCCTCCAAATGTTCGGGAGGACTCACCACTGTTAGCAATGAAGAGCTCTGAACCTCAACGATCGGGCTGCTAAATTCCTTGGTCTATAGTATCTGCATTATAAAATGATGCAGCGCCAGAGGGGCGTTAGTACATGGAATGTACTATATGTAAAATAGGCTAAGAAAAAGGAAACAGTATAATTGACACTCATCAGTCACTCAGCCTCACCTCAGATATACGAGACAAGACTCTATCACCTCACTAGCTATCAAGCATCGTCTTCACATCACATCTGAGTCCTATCATTATGAAACCTATTTAGGAGTTTCTATAATTGACAACCACTACCTATGAGCCGGTAGTGATACAACGAAGAGATGTCATTGCCACATCCATACAGTACCATGTCGGGGTAAAGGACGAGTCTGTCAATGAAACCAAAAGTCTGTCAAGTCCTCTTTTGGGACAAAAGAAACATCTACTTTCATGGTCTAATCCTCTCCTACGCTGGCCACATAGTTAATGGGTCTGAGTGGGATACAATCTTACCCCTTTCGGTGCTAATACTCTTTCCAAAACTCAATCTGCTCATAGGTCTGTCAATCCATCAAGAACTCTCATCACCCAACCTTTAAGGGCAAGATTTTCTATCCAATCTAAGGGAACTATACCCATTCGACCCTATCAACAATAGTTTTCAGCTATCACAGTCATCCCACACTCAATTTAGGACTTAGACTCAGTCAGACATCATCCTCAAACATTCAAGGCTCTAGCCAACCCCTAAGCTATAACAGTTATCCCCACACTCAATTCAGGACTTTGACCCAGTCAGACATCATCCTTAGACATTCAAGGTTCTAGACAACCCTTAAGTTCATTATTCAAGTCATTATGGAGAAGAAATTTTAAGGATCAAGTCACAATCATATAATAAGGTGAAAATATAGTGAGTTTTAAACATATTGATCATCCGTTCATGATATAAAATTTTTGTTTAAAGATTGGAAAACATAAATTCAAGATAGTGTACAAGAATTGAAACAATTATTCAAGAACTTAAAGTAGTTATTCAAGAACTTAAAGTAAATACTCAAGAACCTTCAAGAATTCATATTTCAAAGCTTCTAGACATGAATTTGCTATATTAACTCTACATTGGCACATGAGAGAGCAATCTCATGCTTTGGGTAGCCTTTACATACCTGGAAATGGAAATCTTTTGAAGAACTTAGAAGATTCCTGAAACCCTTGCTTGACTCTCCTCTTCTTCTCTCTAGAATTTGCGTAAAATCTTTGAAAATAATGGGTCTAACCCCTTTTTCATATGAATATATGTTTAAAATCATGTGGGAGGGCAAAATTGCCCTTCCCAAATTAAAAGAAAAAATTCAGATTCCTCCTGCACTAGTGCGCGATGTGCACTAGTATATTTTTCCACTTTTTTGCATTTTTTGACTTTCGTCGAAATTTTCAAAAAAGGTATGTGTGTGGTTACGCGTCCTCCCCATGTTGTGGAAGGGGTGCAGAAACTTCACTAGTTTAGGCCCTCTTGAAAAATTATAATTTGCATTTTTGCACGATAAGGCCTAGTCGAGACCATTTTCTGACTCAGTTTTTCGTACTGATCACAAATTTGGTCTCAGATTTTCCATCAAATCTTGGGAAGATACATTGTGTACATGACCAAGTTTAGGGGTATTTTAGTAATTTCATAGGGTGTTACAGGTTAGCACAAACTCATAAGAAATAACTCAAATCATAGGAAAGTAAAATAATTGGTATCCTCCAAATGCAGGAGAGAACTTACCAATGACTAGAACTAGGGGTGCTGAACCTCAGCGAATTTCCTGTTGAAGTCCTCTGTCTGCTAAATATGCATCATGAAATGATGCAGCACCAAATGACATTAGTACGTGAAATGTACGGTATGTAAAACGGGCTAAAAGTAAATAGTATAGACAGAATAATAGGGAATAACATCAATGCATCAGGTACTCATCTTATCTCAAAATAAGGAATAGACAATTAAATAAATAGGGAGAATAATATGGAATAACATCAACTCATCAAGTACTCATCGCATCTCAAAAACAAGAATAGACACCATCACACCAACATCAATCACGACTCATACCATCATATCAACATCAGAGTACTATCAAGATGAAACCTATCTGGGAGTTTCTCTAACCAACAACCATCACTATGAGCCGGTGATGATACAACGAAGTCATGTCGTTGCCACACTTGTCTAGTACCTTACAGGGGTAGATGATATCTCTATCGGTGGATCCATAATACTATCAAGTCCTCTTTTGGGACTAAGGAAATATCCGCTTTCACGGTTCAATCCTCTCATATGCTGGCCATGTAGTTAACGAGTGCGAGTGGTACTCACTCTTGCTTATATCAGTGCTTAATACTCCTCATATGACTCAACATGCTTATAAGTCATCAAATATCAAAATTACCCTACAATTAGTCTCTTTCGGACAAAGGACATCAACTCATCTCGTCATCTATCAACTCAAGAGATTAGAAATTCTAAGATTAAGTTCAACCCTTTTAAGACTCTAAAGGCATCAATCTCATCAGCATCATCATCAACACACTGATTTCAGTACTAGAAACACAACAACAATCACATATATATCATCAAGGCTCTAGACATCCACCTCTAAGTTCATTCTTGTAATCTCTAGCAAAGAAAATCATGCAGGGTTTCATATAATAATTCAAATAAGTCATTTAAGCAATAATTCAATTTTGTAATGATCATCAACTTAAGAAAATATATAAGACAAGTATAAATTTCAATAGAATATTTAAGAATTTAACATATCGGACTCATCATCTCAACTATCAACTTACTTCATTCTATGAAGCACATGGGAGAACAATCTCATATTTTGGGTTAGCCTTACGTACCTGGAATAAAGAATGATGCACGTTCTTGCAAGAATTTGATCCCCAACTCAGGACTTCAAGTTTTCTCCCTCAAAGTTCTTCTCTTAGAAGTTGAATAAAAAAATAACTTTTGAAACTCTTAATCTGAATAAAATAACCCTCAGACATGTTTTTGGGACTTAGGATACACTGGGGAATAACCTAAGTGCCCTTTCCAAACTAAAGAATAAAATTTCATCCCGTAACACCATATCCGCGTCGCACCTAGGGTACAAACATATGTATTTTTGCGAATTTTCATTCTTTCCAATTTATGTCAAAAAATTAAAAATATATATAAGTGTAAGTGCACATCCCTAACATGTCGCGCCTGGGGCACATATCAACATTGTTTTAGAATTAATTACGAAAAATTATTTTTTGACTCGGTTGTTCTAAAATCGAGTCGAGATCATTTTCCCACTTCATTTTTCGTGTTGATTACAAATTCGGTCTCAAATTTTGCATTGGAGCTTGGGAAGACGCGTTATGCGCACGATTCCATTCTAGGGGTATTTCGGTAATTTCACGGGTGTTACACTAGAATTATGAATGTATTTCACATGCTTGGTATTTTAACCCTAAATTTAGTATTTTCCTTGCTTACTAATTGAATTGAATTTATGAACCCAATCATCTAAACTGAGTAATGTGAACCTGAGAAGCATGTTTTCGTACTTCATATATGCATGTAATGAGTATCTATCATATCTTATGTGTTGAGCATGGATAACATGATGTCATCTGTCTATAATTCGTAAGAGTCGTGCATGATGTGAATTAGAGTCTTGAGTTGCATTGCATTGAGTTTCAATTCTGAGTTACGAATTTATTCTGAGAAAGTTGATGTTGAGCTAATGCGAGATGAGTTTGAGCTGATGTTCATGAGCATATTTTAGTCTTAGAAGGAGTATTGAGCATCAAGTTAGGTAAGGAAAAACACCCCAAAACTACGTTATTAGCATAGGATGATCGTTCAGTTAACTCTGGTGGCCCATGTCCCAATAAATGAACACTCTCTTAGGATCCGAGAGAGGGATAGAGGTTGACATCCTTTTCCTTGTCAAGATTAGGACGGACGTGGCAACAACGTCTTTTTGTTGTACACCACAAAAAACTCATGGTAGTGAAGAGTTATGTCGGTTAGAGAAACTTCCAAGCAACACTTGAGTTGAACATATTCATGATTTTTGAACTGAGTTACATTAAACACTGAGTCTATTTCTAAAACAAAATTTCAAACCTTAAACTTGCATGATTTACTTGAGTTCAGTTATAAGATGAGGAGTTAAGTCCCGAGTCGAGTCATTTGATTGAGTTTGAGCCTTATGTGTTCCTTGAGCTATTTCACATACCGTACATTTCATGTACTGACGCCACTCGGCGCTGTATTATTTCATGATGTAGATACAGGAGATAGAGGACTTCAGCAAGCGCATCGTTGAAGTTCAGAGCTTTGAGTTCTAGACTTAGTGAGCCCTCCTTGCTATTCAGAGGAGCCTTATTTTTACTTCATTATTATTTTTATTCTCTTGAGTTGGATAGCCATGGCTTGTCATGGTACCATCTAGACATTAGAGTACCGCGTCATAGACCTTGAGCAGAGTCTTGTCGAGTATTTCACTATCGAAACTTAATCTATTTTAGAGACTATTTATGAGATCTTATCTTTTCCTTAATGTTTTATTGAGCATTTTCTTCTGTTGTAGAGAATTGTGTGATAATGAGGCCTTCGAGAATCAATAATGGTTCTTCGAGTGCTAGCCACGTCAAAGGTATCCTCACGGGGCGTGATAGCAATATCAATAGTAAGTACTCTCTTGGATTATTTTTAACTAGGATCATAGCTCAATTATCAAAATATTTAATTTAATTTCTGTAAAATATAACAATTAATAAATACACAAAACTTCAATATTAATGTGTCACTATCTTGGATTGTTGTTAACGGGTGTCAACACTTATGAAGTATATGACTTTTATAGTTTTCATGACGTGTTGATATCTACTATATCTAACATGTGTTTGAGTTTTAATTGTTATTATTAAAATATTTTCAAATTGTATTTAAAATATTATTTAAATATGTAAAATTTTATATGTAAAACTCTTTCCTTCCAAAGTGGGGTAACTTCTCAATTACAACAGCCACTTGAAAAGCATCATTTACAATCAATCCTATATTAAAAATTATATGAGTTTTGACTTTATATGGTTAAACCAGATATTATATAAAATTATACTTTCGATAAGGAGATCATATATTACAACCTTCAACTCTTGAACTTGGGTAATAATAGTTTTGATGTCTATCATCTCGTTGTCAAGGAACTTTGCCACAATGAATTTTTTCATTCCAACATTGTCAATTTTGTACTTCTTTTTCAAAACATCCCAGAGTTCCTTGAAGAGAAGTCTTCAAGTTACTGTACACACTGTACAGATCATCCTGCAGATCACTCAGAATGTAATATCTACATTAAAAATTTAAGTGCTTCCAATCTTCAGTCACTAATAGTTGTTCATCATCTTTTAAATTTTGAAGTTGTTAATTATTATGAGTTTTTACATTGTTTGAAGTAATATATGTTATTTTCTCTATCCTAATTTACATGACACTGATATAATTTTTAAAATTCAACCTAACTTGTTATATATCTTTTAAATATTTTAGTTTATTACTCCTTGACCAAAATATTATTTTTCACATATATAACATATTAAAAAGTAAAGTGAGATAAATAAATTAGATTAAAATGTAACAATATCTTCGACCAAAGTAGACATGTCGACTGAAAAGAGAAAAGAGGACTGAAAAGAGGGATAATAATAATAATCATAGTTACCTCTCAACTTTGCTTTTAAAATTAAGCTCCTTCTACAATTTTAAACAATAATCAAACTTCCTTTGATATAATTTTTTCTGTAAGTTGTATTAGGAATAATTACCTTTTAAATTCTTTTTATAAAATATTTATTATTTTCATTTATTACCTAGATATTTCATATTGAAAAAATATTTACTATTTATGATAATTGTATTATGTATTAAAAGTGAATTATAAATGTATTATAAAAGTATTTAAAATGCATTATAATTATTTTGATTAAAAAACTACACTAGATATTATAAATGAATTATGCATGTAATATAAATGAATTACACTATGTATAAAAGATGTATTAAAATTATAAAATTGTGTTATAAGTGTCTTAAAATATATCAAACTTATATTTTGATAAAAATGTCACGCCTCGAGATGGTACCCTAGAAGTGACTGCACTCGGAGACTATTACTAGCCCCCAAGCGGACCACCTAGTCTCATTGCCTTCGTCCAATCAATTCGTTAACGGAAGAAAATAATATAATAATAATAATAATAATAATAATAATACTATTCTATCTACAGGCTCAATGCTATCAATCTCGGTCTATCATGGGAGAAATAGAATATCAAACAAAAGTATCCATATAAAGGAGGAAGAGGGAAAGAACTCCCGACATCAAACATCAACGTCTATGTTTATGAAGCCTATATACTATTGTCTGAGACAGTACCATGACAGGCCATGACTACCAAAATCAAGTAAAAGACTATCAATCAAAAGAAAATAAACATCCTCCGAATGCGGGGAAGGACTCACCACTGTCTGAAAATACAGAAAGCTCTGAACCTCAACGATCGGGCTACTGAAGTCCATGGTCTATCAAATCTGCATCATAAAATAATGTAGTGCCAGAGGGGTGTTAGTACGTAGAATGTATTGTATGTAAAACGGGCTAAAAAAAAGGAAACAATATGCAATCACTCCTTAATCACTCAGCCTCACATCAAAGTAAAGGACAAGGCTCTAGTACCTCACTATCCATCAAACATCAAACATTCACATCACATCGGAGTTCTATCATCATGAAATCTATCTGATATATATCGCAGGAGTATCCTAGAGGTAGGAAGGTACTCCTCCCTCTGTCGTGTGTCATCTTTTGCTTTTTGATCTATCCCAAAAAGAATGTCACTTGCCTATGAGCTGGTAGTGATACAACGAAGAGATGTTATTGCCATATCCGTCCAAAACCTTACCGGGGTAAAGGACGAGCCTGTTAGTGGATCCAAAGTCTGTCAAGTCCTCTTTTGGGACAAAGGAAACATCTGCTTTCATGGTCCAATCCTATCCTACGCTGGCCACGTAGTTAATGGGTACGAGTAGGACTCACTCTTACCCATTTCGGTGCTAATACTCCTCCAAGGACTCAATATGCTCATAAGTCTATCAATCCATCAAGAACTTCCATCACTCAACCTCTACGGGCAAGACTATCTTTTCAAATTCAAGGGAATATGTTCATTCAACTCTATCAATATTATTTTCAGCTATCACTGTCATCAACATACTCACCTCAGGACTCAGACTCAGTCAAGCACCATATTCAGACAATCAAGGCTCTAGACATCCCCCTAAGTTCATTATTCAAGTCTTTAGAGAGAGAATTCGTCCCTGGCCCTTGCTTAACTCCTTGTTTCGTAAATCCTCTTCTTATGTTTTCTTGTATTTAGATTATGTTTCCATCTTTTTATTAGTTTATTGGTTAGATCACAATCACATAATAATATATGTATACAGTAAACTTTAAGCATGATGATCATCAATTTAGGATATAAAATATAGTTTAAAGATTACATTCAAGAACTCAAGATAATATCCAAGAATTTAAAGTTAATATTCAAGAAACTTTCAAGAAACCATAATTCAAGACTTCCAAACATTTATTCTTCATCCTAACTCTACATTGGGCACATGGAAGAACAATTTCATGCTTTTAAGTAGCCTTTACATACCTGGAATGACGAATAACTAAGTTTTCCTTCACGAATTCGTACCCGAGCTTGAAACCCTTCACTCGTGAATTTTTCTTCTCTCAGTATCCTTTACGTAGAACTTATGAAAAGAAGGGTTTTGAAACCCTTTCATATGAATTTATACTTAAAAACACATTTTTGAACTTAAAAATGGGTTGGGAAGGACCAAAATGCCCTTCCCGTAATAAAAAAATAAAATTCACCTCGGAATTGCGAACTGGGCGCACACCTACGAATTTTTTGACTGAAAAATTTAAAACGCGATGAAAAACTATTTTCCAGAAAATTACACATAAATCACATTCAACAAATACGTTTTATGTGTAATTTTTCGTAAATCATAATTTTCATTGAAATTTCTAAAAAAATACAAGTACATCTCCACCCCCTTCCGCGTCGCGGCAGGGGTGTGGATTTGCTACTGTTTTAGGCAAAATTAAAATTTTATTTTTCGATCCGGTTGCTCTTAAATCGGGTTGAGATCATTTTCTGACTCGATTTTCCACGCTGATCCCAAATCTGGTCTCAAATTTTTCATCGGAGCTTTGGGAGATACGTTGTGCCCACAATACATTTTAGGGACGTTTCGGTAATTTTACGGGATGTTGTAGTATATCATACAAGCAGGTGTTGACGTCAATTTTAGGGACATTTCGAAAATTTTACGGGATGTTACAAAAAAATTTGTATTATGTATTAAAAGTGAATTATATATATATTAAAATATATTATCATAAATGATAAATATTTCTAAATATGATATATATATATATATAGAAAGAGAGAGAGAGTGTGTTAAGTTTCCCTTCATATTATACTAGATGAACAACGCCTTGCCTTGCTGTGCATGGGCCCAAAAATTTGAATGGATCATTTGATTATTTGAGTTTTTTGTGGGTTTACTATTTATTTTTATGTTAATTTATGCGATATAAATAAAATTTAGTGAGTCAATTAAATTCTAATATAATTTTTAGATGTTTTAAATTGTTAATTATTGTAATTTATAATATTTTAATATAATTTTTAAACAATATATGTTCGTTGTTTCAACTTATGCGATGCTGATAAAATTTTAAAAACTTTAATTATTGTGATTTATATAACTTTTAAATTATTTTCTAATAATATATTTATCTATTGCTATTTATGTGGCATTGATTTGAAAGTCAATTAAATTTTTTATATGTGTTTTAAATATTTTAAATTATTAATTATTATGACTTTTAATATTTTATTAATGCAATTTTGAAAATCATATATATTATTTTTGTCCCAATAAAATAATAAAAAATAGAGAGACATAGTATAGTGATGAGAATTGATGGAAAGACTATTCATTTGACACACATGTTCTATGGCAGCAGCCTAAGAAATACACTATCTGCCAATATAACAAATTCAAGTGGGACCTAGAATAACAAGAACAGCTATTGAAATATTATTAAATTGACATAATTACCCTCAAGCGTGTGTATATTTGTGTGCGTCTATATATATATATATATATATTTAGGGGTGTGCATGGTCCGGATTGGTTCGAATTTTTTAAACACCAAAC
>DF362996.1:23222-37548 GCA_000787875.1 Solanum virginianum
TGATATGCAGCCCCACCTTTAATTTTTTTTCCACTTTGCTATTGCAAAAAAAAAAAAATAAATCAAATGGATTGAGTCTAATCCACATAAGTTTTTAAATAATATAAAGCTCCATTTGTACTAAATTATATTATATTATGGAAATCCAAACCCCACCCTACCATGCAGATCCCAACGGGACACATAATATTATTATTTATTATAGAAAAAGAAATGAAAGCAAATAAAGCTGTATGAACTTTATAATTATTATAAAAAACTTGGCAACTTGAAAGATGTCTACATTATACTTAATAAATAATAACAACTTTCAATATATAAATCAGAGAAATCATCAAATTTTTTTATTTTTTTTGCCTTCAAAGGAGCGGTGTGAGTTCACGAGTTTGAACAGGCTATTATTTATAATTATTATACATGTATTTTTTGGAATCAGGCCTATTTACCAACCCTAGAGGCAATATCATTTTCATTTCATTATGATGTTGTTGATATATTACTTTGACTATAGTTTCTATCTTATTATTTCCAATTTACTTGCCTAGATAAGTTTATGTATCATAGATAGAAGTTGGAGACATTAAAGTTTTAATATGATTTTTGAGATATTTAAAATGTGTTAATTATTAGTATGATTTATAGTATCTTTTACGTAGTTTTCAAATAGTATGTATGTTATTTCCCTATCTCAGTTTATGTGACATGGATAAAATATCGAAAGTCAACCAAATTCTAAATATGTCCTATAAATACTTTGAATTATTAATTATTATGATTCATAGACATTTTACATAATCTTTAAATAATCTATGTTACTCCCTCTATCCTAATTTGTGTGGTGCTAATAGAATTTGGATAAAATAATTTATGTCTTTTAAATATTTAAATTGTTAGTTATTGTGATTTACAATATTATTTATATCACTTTAAATAACTTATGTGATGTCAATAGAATTTCAAGAGTAAGCCAAATTTTTATCTATTTTTTAAATATTATAAGTTTTTAATTATTATAATTTTGACATAATTTTAAAATAATTAAAAATAAAAATAATTAATTAAAAATATATATATAAGAAATGACCAAATTGCTCCTTCATGAAACAAACCTATTGACGGGAAGCTCATCGACCGTCACTCGTTAATAAGAGGAGAAAATATATATAATTATTTTTGAAGTTTACTATTCTCTCCGTTCCATTTTACTTGACACCCTTTTTTTTTATCTGTCTAAAAAAGAATGTCATTTTACTCAAGTTGGAAATAATTTACCTTTAAAATTCCTTTTTTATCCTTAATGAAATGGCTCTCAGTCACATAAATATCTAAGAATGATTTTAGACCACAAGTTTGAAAAGTCTTCCTTTTTTCCCTTAAATATCGTGTCAAGTCAAAGGGTGCTACATAAAATAGGACGGAAGTCGTATCACTTATCCCTCCTTTCCACGAAGGTCCGTCTTTGTCAACTAGTAGTGATTTGTTAGGGTAATCATAGTTGAGCTAAGAGATGAGGGTGTAATTAAGGAAAGATTGACTTGTTAATCATGATTTCTTCAAAGTTTCATTCTTAAACTAACTCTCTCATCCAATAATTACCCACTAATCCTAAGTTTGTTGGCATTTTGGACTCATCTCTAACTTGCTATCATATTGTTCTAATAACAACTAGACACCTTATTATATCTTGGCAATGTCATTATGGCTTATTTGACTATATCTAAAATAAATTACTTTTTTCTCTTCATTTTTATTTATTCGTTATTTTAAAAGTAGATTTTAATTTTAATTTTTTATTTTTCATATTCTATTCTTAGCATACTTACTTCTCAAATAAATTTAATACTAAACATCAATTTATAGAAATAGTGTGATAAAATAGGTCTAAATTAACAAGTAAAAGTGAACGAGAGGAGTAATTAACTAAACAATTTATCACAACTTGATTAATAGAGGCTGATTAAGTTACTCAAGTGTTTATTTTGTACTGACCTCATTCAAATTTTATCCTTATTATTAAAACTTGTGCAAATATAATTTTCAGTAAATAACTCTCTCGAACAATACTAGATTCAGATTTAATGCTTGCTTTTACATTTCTCAATTTAGCTCATAAATAAGTTGCAACAGATTTTTTTTTAAAATGAAAATTATTTACATACTAAAATAATTATCCCACGGAAGGACAACTTTTGAAATATTCTTGTCAACAGAATAGAGAATACGCGCGCAGATATATGGCCCGGTAAGACTCAGAGGAATCAACGGGCCACTCGGAGTTTTGAAGCCCATTTTAGTGGCCCGGAAGAATTGGATACCCTCTATAAATTCTTATATTAATATTAAATATCAAAGAGAGAAAAAGAAAAAGAAAAACATAAATATACTAAATAAGATTAATTAATATAAGTCCAATAAAGTGTTTCTACTTTTGCACATCATACATAAACATATCATTTAACTAAGTTTATACCTTCAATTTTGGTTGTGCATAAGACACTTAAACTTATATAGAGTTGAACAGGTAGACATACAAGACCTATTTGGAAATTCATGTCCCGCACGGCATCCTATGTGACATTCTACATATATTATGTCACTTAGGACACATATGCCTACTTGTGCACCTCAAAATGTTGGAATTGGGGGACATAAATGTCAACTGATGCCAAATTAAAGGGCATTATTTCATGTATTATGATTGATAAATTGATGAAATTGAAAGGGCATTATTTTAGTAATAGTTATTGCATGTGCAATGCATTTGGACATTTCATCTTGGTAAAGGGCAACTAGGCCAAGTTGGTTTACTTGGAGTAGATGTTACGCATTATTCCTATTTTATTTTTTCCTGTCTCATTAAATCTTTGTAATTGCTTAGACAACGCGGTATACGTGCTTTCATATTATATTCTGTTTCTTTATTACCACTATTTTTTTTATGATATAAAAATACTGAGAACATAAGAAATATTTATTTTAAGTTTTTCTTAGTGTAGTTGGAAACTATGTGTGTAGGGATTTGCAACATAATTTAGAGTTAAGGCGTATGTATTGCAAAGAGTGTGTCCTTTTTTTCCCCAAAAAGCATAAAAAGAGAAGGAAACAATAATCTCAAATATCCTGAGATATTTATAAAGAGATTCATACAAATTCTTTCATGAAAATTAAGTCTAAATTCCTAGTTCGAGAAATATCCTATCTTTCATGGAAATCAAGTCTAAATCGTCCTAGTTTGAGAAATTAGCACTAATAACCTTCTAATCATGAAGAAATCTAAGGAGAGAAGAATCAAGGGATAAATATATTTGTACCCATATTTTTTATCAATAAAATTATGTTTCTTCATATATTATTTGTGATTATAATTTATTTTTTTATCACATTAAAATTTATCAAAAACATAAAATTAAGAAGAAAAAAAAAGAAGGAAACAAGAGGTTATGTATTGACACTTGACAGACAAAAACTATATATTAAAATTTGGTTGGTAGTGTTAAAGATTAACATTGCTAGACTGTCAAAAATATAATTTATATTCCAAAGATTATATAAGTATATTTATAGTATTAAAATTAGGACTCACTTGATATTACAGGTAAATTATGCCAATAGTTTAAAATAATTTATTGTTGATAAATATTTTTCTCTCTCTTTCAATGTAGATTCTTTTCTTTTTAATCCATTTTTTTTTAAAAAAAGATATTTTTCTTAATTTATTTTTTTCTTATATTAATCAAATATTTTTCTCGTAAATCAAAACTAAAAAATTATAAACTTAAAATTTCCAAAAATAAATTAACAATATATAAGATTACAAGAAGACTAACATATTCGCTATAACTTCACAATAGAAATTCGAAGAAAAAATAGATAAATTACTTTTAATGAATCCTTTATTTTAAAAATTTGAAGTAGCATAAAACATATTCTTCTTATTCAACAATAGTTATATATATTAGTTTGATATAAAAATTAAGAAACAGTGAATAATAAAAATAATTTTATCAAATCATCCTTATAAAATATAAGTAATCAAATATTAAAAAATAAATACTTCCCTTGTCCAACAATGACTTGGCATACACTTTAAGAGTTACTTCATCTGTTACATTTTATTGTGACACATTTTTCTTTTAGTATGCCCCTGAAAAAGGTTACCTTACTCTATTTAATTTTAAATTTTTTTTCTTCACCCTTAATGAAATAATTTATAATCATAGAGTATTATTGGACTATTTTAGGTCACAAGTTTTCCTTTTTTTTTTTTGAATATTGTGTCATGTCAAATAATGCCACATAAAATGAGAGAGGAAATAATAAATATAAGGGTGATACCGTTGTACTATTCTTTGAACATATTAAATTTAATATTTTGAAAAATGTATTAGATATTAAATAGTATTTAATATTAACGTCAAAATAAGACACAAAAAGGTAATTATCTCTTATTTTTTCAAACTGAACAAGTAATGTTGAATAATAAAGAGAGTACTATTTAATAATAAATATAAAATTGATACAAAGTGATAAGTTATTTATCAATTTTATAGATTGAAAAGTAGTATAACACATTCCAAAAAAGTATAATGAACTATTCCCTTCATCTATCTTTATTTGTTCATTATACTATCTTGGAATGTTTAATTATATTTTTTCTATTTATGAAATTAAGAGATAATTTCACATTTAGTTTCAAATTTTCTCTTATCAATAATTATAACTATTTTTCTATTACAATTTTTAAAGTATTATATTTATTATATTTAAAAGATGATTTGATAAAATTATCTTTTTCATTTGCTACTTCTCAATCTCTGTGCCAAGTCGACAAAGGATAAGTAAAAATGGACGAAGAAATACTTTCTTTGATTTCTTTTATGTCACTTGCATTAAGAAAAAAATAACTTTACTATTTTGTTCTTATTACTTTTTTAGTTCTTCTAATTGATCTAATATATATATATTTTAAAATTCATTAATAATATCTTTAATGCATTAATTTTATAAAATAACATATATGAAATTCATCTATTTATAATAAAAAACAATAAATAAAATCAATCAGATGGAGTAGTAAAAATAATAGATGAAGTAAAAGAAATATGCATAAAAAGGAAAACGACAACTACTCTTATAAAGTGAGTAAATAAAGTGAACAGTCAATATTCAATAAATTGAGCTATGATTGGTTCTAAAAAGACAGCGGGTGACTTATAAAGCCGCCGTAATATGAATATGAAGGCGAATAAAATAAAGAGTACAAAATAAGGAACCCGACAAATAATATGACATTTTTTATTTATTTATAAAAAAATATTTTATTTTAATTAAAAATAATTTAATTGTAATTTTTTATCCTTGATAAAATTATTCTTAATCACAAAAATATATTTTAGAATGATTGAGACCATAAATTTAAAATGTTTTATTTATTTAAATATCATACATAATTTAAAAGTGTATTATAATAAAAAATCTAAAAAGCAGTCCGTCCAAAACATTATCCACAAATCCAATTCAGCCTCTTACGTGTCCTCCACCGTTAGATTCTTCCACGTGTTACCTTGCCCCTTATCGCAGCCGTTCCCACTAGCCGAAAAAGAACCTTCCCGAATTTATGCCACGTCACGCATTTTATCCAAAACTTCTCACGTGACTCCACCTCACTATACAACGAGACACGTGTTTTTGTTCGTTTATTTCAATAAATAATAAAAAATATATAGTGGGAGCTTTATTCGTACTTTTTTATATATTACTAAAAATAACTTATACTCCAATAATTAAGGGAGTAGTAAAAACGAATATTGATTTCTCTTCTTTCTTCATAAAATAAAAAAACATTTTACATATTTTTGTTTTTGGACCAATTCTCTGGTTTTTTTTTTCAACTATGGTTCAATTGATGACAACTGCCATGGAGGAGTCGCCGGAGTTGCAGTGGCTTAAGGGGAAGACTGCGGCGGTGAAGCTGGAATTCGAGGATGATTTGGATGAAGCATACGGCCCACTCAACAAGCGATCCAAACTTTCCTCTTCTCTTCAAGTTAGTTCTCTTCACAAATTTGTAGACATGGTTTTTACTGATTTTGTTTTCGGGTGATTCAATTCTCTGCCTTTTTTGCTGTTTCAGTTCTCTACTGATTCTGTGTTTTGTGCTTTTGACATGAATTTAGTAAAATTAACTGCAATCAATTACGAATAGGATGTTAAGATTAAGGATTTAAGTTAATCAATTAATCTGGTGATTAATCATTAATTGAAGATTGTCAATTAATGCTTATTTAATAGTTTCCTGTTAAGTGAATTGATGGTGTAGATTTAGGGTTTAAAGTATGTGAATATAGAAAGGTGTAGCAGCAGATCAAAGAGGGAAAAGTATTATTGGTTGAATTGGGTATAAGCAGTAGAGTTATGGTTATTGTTGGATTATTACTAGCTAGCTCTTTTATACTGCTTTAGGTTGATTTCTATGAAGTTTATATTATATGATTAGCTTATTTGAACCGCGGATCTCTTCTCCTACAGCAGCAATTGGTTGTAGGAGGTGATGGTTTCCCAGTACCGCCTTCGCAGTACAACCCGCTGGATGAGCCCAGTCCATTAGGTTTGAGGCTAAGGAAGAGCCCATCACTGTTGGATTTGATCCAGATGAAGCTTTCTCAGGGGAACAGCCCTAAGGTGGGAAATCAGGGAAAGAAGGAGCAGAAGGGGAGCTCTGGAACAGTTGAAAAACTCAAGGCTTCGAACTTTCCCGCATCAGTTCTGAGAATTGGGACTTGGGAGGTAATATAACATTTTAGTTTTGAGTATATGCTGTAATCTACAAATTGTAGTTTAGAAGTGCTAGAAGTGATTGGAATTGTGTTGTTTTTTGCAGTACAAGTCAAGATACGAAGGGGATCTAGTGGCGAAATGTTACTTTGCAAAACATAAACTTGTTTGGGAAGTCCTTGACGGAGGTCTCAAGAACAAGATAGAAGTCCAATGGTCAGACATTATGGGTTTGAAGGCAAATTACCCTGATGATGGACCTGGAACTTTAGATGTAGTGGTAAGTGGTAATATACTTCCATTATACTCTAACTATTACCCCAAAGGTGATGAAGGTACTAAAGGATTCTTGTTTTGCAGCTAGCAAGACAACCTCTTTTCTTCAGGGAGACAAATCCACAACCCAGGAAGCACACTCTTTGGCAAGCAACATCTGATTTTACTGGAGGACAGGCTAGCATGCACAAGTATGTTTCTGGTTTTATTTTTACTTATTCACAATTTGTCTTTGCTCTGTTTACGCACCGTCACTGATAGTAGTTATCTGTACTAATTTAATCTACCAAGTTGGGAAGTATTTCTTTTATGATGCAGCAAGTGTAGTTTGCATGTGATCCCTAAAGATTTTCACTGTTTCTTTTGTTTGGTTGGTGTACATCACTTAAGAGCATTAGTGGGAATTGAACTTTTGATCTTGTAGCACGTTCCTATGATGCCAGTGCACTACAGGTTTTATATACATAAATTCATTTTTTTAAAAGAAAAAATACTGGTACTCGTGTGTTATGAATACTTCAATAAGTGAAGATGTTTGGACACAAGAAATTAGGTCTTCGTGGTATGTTTGGCCGTCACAAATTATTAAGTAGAAATTTACGGATCATACAGATTCATCAGTTTCTTTAAATTGGTTGTTCAGTTCATTCCACGAGGGGAAGCATGGAATCTGAATAAATTACTCACTTCACCATTACATCTGGATTTATGTTTCTTCTTTTAATTTAGTCCTAATCTAATATCCCACAGTTTGTGTTTTGGAGGGCTTTAGTTGGGTAATTTCAGCTGCATTCTCATAGCATACAAGTAGAATTACCAGAGGTTACACATAGGACCAAAGAAAGTTAGAAATCCATAATATGGAGATAACATAGAATGGCGTACTTCATGTTTTAATCGGTTGAGATTTCGGAGAAACATCAGTAATTGTAATGAAATTTCGGTGATGAGCTTTCTTTTCTCCTTTGATTACAGTCTACGCGTATAATAACCTAATAATCATTGCCTGATTCATGTTGGCTCAAGTGAATTCGATGAGATTGAAATGTAATACATTTTCTCCAATATTGATGGTTTAGGGTCCCCTTGCTGTAAAAATAAATAAAAGGATAAATTGGTCTTGTTATTCACCCTCCCTTGAGGCCGGGATAAATCTCAGCTGCAGCCCTTGGCCTTTTGTCACTTTTAAGTAGTCGTGTGAACTTGATATAATGGTACTGCCGGTTTTATGCATGCTTAGTAAGGTATTAGACCTATTTATGCTCAAAGTTCTGGTGTTTCCTTGATTATTAAGTCAACGTGGTTCAGTTTTGATGCTATAACTTTCCTCTTTAATTTTTTTTTTGTTGGGCAGGCGACATTACTTAGAGTGTCCACAAGGCTTGTTGGGAAAGCATTTTGAAAAGCTTATCCAATGTGATCCCCGTCTTAATTTCTTAAGTCAACAACCAGAGATTATACTAGATTCTCCACATTTCGAATCCAGAATTTCAGTTTTTGAAGACCCAAGTGTGTCTGACTCGGAATTTAATTTGAATAGTGAGAGAAGTCCCACCTTTCTCAACTTGCATGGTGCCGCTTCACCTTCAGGAGCTCATTGTTCTTCTTCAAACGGAGAGCAAGATTTTGTAGCTGGTAGACGATTGGAAAACATTCGTCCAGAAACACCTTCACCAAGCTCAGGTAAATTATATATTAATGCTCGTCTGGTTAAGACACAACTTTTTGAGAAGTTAGATTCTTCTGCTTGGTGCATCTTGTTCATTTCTTCTTTATTTTTCTTAATTTTATGTTGCTTGGTGGAAAAAACATTGTGGTGGTTATAGATTACATTCCCCCCTTTCTGCTACAGTTTTCACTGGTTCCTTGAAATTAGTATTTAAACATATCTTGAGCTACTGCAGTAATCAAGACCATGGATAGATCCAAATTACTACAGTTTGAGGCTTTATTGTGCGTTACTGTGATATGGCCCAGCTGATCCTGAAACAGTCTAATTGCTTTTACAAAGTTTATTTTATTGTTAAGGCTTGCTGTTCGGGCATGTCTTTTAATTAGCTGTACTGTCATTTAACTTGCAGTGATGGACACAATGGCAATTCAAGATGTCAGTAGAGATATGGAGCAATTGAAAGGCCTCGGTAACCTAGATCAGATCCGAGTGCCTGGTCTTCATCCTTCCATGTCGATGAAAGATTTGGTGACTCACTTTGAACAACGTATTTCTGAGCAGGGAACCTCTGAAGTTGTGACTCTGTCCAGTGAAGAACGGCAAAGCTTGGAGATTCTCGAAGAGATTTCGAGGTGCTTGTTTAGCGACACTCAAAATATGCCAGCATCGGATGAGAAATCCCTCATGACAAGGGTCAACTCTCTGTGCTCTCTTCTTCAGAAGGATCCGGCAACAGCTCATAAGAAAGAGAACTATGATGATGTTGGAGTTGGAGGTAAGAGAACTGATGAACTGATCAGTTTCTTTCCTGGAGCAGCAAGTGAAAAGAAGGTTGATGATCCTTCTACATCAGAGGACAGATCAAATGATCCAGCTCAGTCTATGTCAAGAAAAGACTCCGTCGGGGATCTGTTGCTGAATCTGCCGAGAATTGCATCGCTGCCTCAGTTCTTGTTCAATATCTATGAAGATGCCGATCAACAAGCTAGTTAGGATCTGCTTAGAAGTTGCTTTTGTATATATAGTAGGCATAGCGCCCTCTTAAGACATTGCTTAGCTACAGTGTCCAAGTTTAGGATTCGACTTGTAATCAAATCCCTTCTAGATGTTGTGCAGGTAGTATATGTATATAGTCATCTTCTATGTTAGTTTGTGTAATACAGTGTGTTCGACAAGTCACTCAAATAGTTTTTAATGACATTGCTTCATATTTTGTGTTGGAAGTTTACCAAAAGGTACTTCTTATTGGTTCTACAAACAGGATTCTGCTAAGAACAGCATAGCTTTGCACTCTATTTAACTCATGTTATGATCACTAGATACGATGTTTGAAAGAAGAAAAAGTTTTTTGGGGGAGGGATACTATCTTATCAATCGAGTCGCATTATTTTTCACAAAGCGGTTGTACAAATCTTTCCGTTTTAACATCTTCCACATGGACTAGTAGAGCTTTTAAACAGTAAATAATATTGCAAATACAGTGGCAGCATTCACAGATATATATTTTACATGTTGAAAGCACAAGCAGCAACTCCTTCTATATCCATCCTATTATTGTCTAACCAAGTCTACAAAAGAATAAAGAAGCCAATTAATTAGGAATCATTTGTACCATCATCATCGATGTCATCGTTATCCTGATACATGTTCATAAGCACATTTATCTGGCTTTGCAACATAGCATTTTGCCTCTCTACCTCCGCGCGCTTGCGTCTTTCCTCTAGCAGCTGTATTTGCAGATGTTCCACGCATTGAGCATCTGCTTCTAACTGTTCGTTCAGACCATCGATTTCACGGTCCTGCAGCATTGTCAAATCATTAGTGTTCTGTTGAATTTAAACTGAAGACATACAGAGAGATTAGCCAAAACACGAGAACATCACCTTTCTATTCATTTCTTGTAGAGCGATTCTTCGCATACTTTCAACAACATCCACATTTACAAGCTTTCTTCTCTTTCCAGCAAGCCAACCTTTGGGGTAACATGCAGCGTCAAAGTCTGGTGGGGGTAGCAATGTTTCAGCTGATGGCCTTCGACCATTTGCATTCGTAACCGGTTCCAATGGCTCAAATAGTGCCTTTCTACGCTCAGAAAGTTCAGTAGAGGGCTGGGATTCCTGCATCTTTTCATCAGCTGGAGACTCTTCTTGCTTTTCAGGTGTTTCATCAACTTTAACAGTGACTTGGTCTTCCAAGTTCTTCACACTGGCTACTAGGCCAAGTATTTTCTTAGCATGGCGAATGTATGATATAAAAAATATGAATTGTGTATCGATTGGGCTTATAGTCATCACTTTATTATTTTTGCAGAATATGACATTAAACACAACTATAATTTGAAAATTGTACTCAAAGATTTGACATGTTGATAAAAAGGTCCGATGAGCCTTATCCATCATTCAAATAACATCGTCGTTGGATCAGGGAAGAAACAAGTCTGTTATTTGACAATCATTGACTAAGACACAGGCGGATCCAGGATTTACACTTTTCAGGTTTGAGTTTGAGATTCCACCTCAACACATTTGTTTTGAGCAATGTAGTTATGGATGACTATACAGTCTTTAATATGTACCCTTTCTCCAATAAAAGAAGATGCTTTTTCTTTTTAATTGGACAATTCAAAGCTAATGTCTTTCTAAAACTTCATCTTATACGCATCTCAAAGAATTTACAAATAAATTAAGAAAAGAAAAACAAAGTCAACAACTCAGGGCCAGGCCACTATCCGTGTGGAAAAGATTTAGTCTTTCAAAAATAAAATATTGTAATGGGGGAACGGGCTGTAGCTTATACAGGTCAAATTTAGCAGAAGAAACTTGCAATGAATTTATCACACACATTCATCCTGACAGAGACAACCAAATCAATACTTCATTAATAACAAAATACTAATAACTATAATAAAACTGTGATGCAGTGGATGGGGTTGCTTCTGCCGAGGTCTCGAGTTTGAGAGTACTTTTCCCTACACGACATGGATCCCCAAATAGTCGGGAAAAAAGAAGTAACAAAAATTGATTTTTATTCAAAGATAAAACTTAGCCAGATATAGAAATGAGGTGTCAGCAAAGTCCCCACCGAAAATTCAGATTTTTCTTGAGAAATCTATGTAGTACTAATAATTTTATTATAACTCAAATTCGAAACTCATAAACTTCAAATCTAGTCATTTCCAGAAAGAGATCTAGTTGTAGTACCAAATTAATGAATAGAGAATAAAGGGGGAAGTAATACTTCTTACCAGATCTTTTCCTAGACTTCCATAAAACAGGAGTTGAAGAAACAGGTGAAAATCCTTCAAGAAAAGATTCCCCCATCTTCTGCTGCCTTACTTCCATATATAACCTTCAACTTTCAAAAACTCACACATAAATAAACCAAAAATCTTATCTTTCTTTTCTTTAAAAAAAAATAAATCAAAACTTTCTATAACAGAGAGAGAGAATTGATAGCGTAAGAGTTGAACTTAGTTGTAGGTATAAGGAAGAAAGGTTTATTACTCACCTATTTTATTTGTTTCAGAGAAATGCCCGTTTCTTCGTTTTTTTGTTTTACAAGTCAAGAAGATATGGTTAGGAAAGAAGGGTGATGAATTCATCGACACTCTTTATTGAACGGACCTGATTTTGTTGTTCTTTTGTTCCTATGATGTCGATGTTTGCTTTCTTGTTTTGTGTTCCTATGCATGTCCCATGGACCCCACAACTTATTTTTAGTATTTTAAAAATAATTTTGGAGATGGGACAAAAATGTTTTTTGTGATTTCTCAAAAATTTTAACCAAAAGGATATTCTTGCACCTCTTCGTTCTTTCCAAAATTCACGTCTATTTTTCTTTTCTTTTTTTTTTAAAAAAAAAATTTGAGCTCAAGGCTCACTTTATTTCAAAACAAGTAAATAAAATATAGTACATGAGAACTACTAAATTTTGTAAAATAAATACAAGTTTGCCCAATTACACCCGGCCCAATTACCAATTTGAGCAACCCGGCCCGATATTAGCAAAAATATTTCCCTTCTAGACTCTTCATATGCCCTCTCTAGGTTACTTCGCCTCGATGTTTCAATGTTCTCCTTTATCTGGAAAGTGGTTATTTTACAAATTTGACCTAACTACCAATTTGAGCAACCCGACCCAATATTAGCAAAATTATCTCCTTTCTAGAATTTTCATTTGTCATCTCGAGGTTACTTCGTCTCGAAGTTTCAATGTTCTCCCTTATCTGGAAAGCAGTGTTCTTTCTCATTCTACTACTGAGTGACTTTCGATCTCCCTCTGAAGTTCAGCTTCCTTAATTTTCGTGAATCCCTTCAAAAAAGTAAGTACCTTTATCTTCCTCGTTGCTTGTACAATTGTTCTTCCTTTTCTTCATCTATTTTGTTGATTCCAGATGACATATCTGTCAACATATCATGTGCCTTCTCACCATGGGTTAGATGTTACCTTCTTCATCGGTATCAGGTATGCATTTTGCTTTCTTTTTACTTTTTTACTGAGTATGCCTACTCCATTTTGGCCTTCCCAATAGAGGTTGCAGGGGCGGAGATGCAGAAGTCGATCTCCAACCTTCATAAATTGATGTTGTTGAAGCCTCTTGATTTTTGATGACACTGTACATGTCCATTTTTGGGGCCCCTTTTTTGTAAAGTCTTGTAGCACTAATTTTGACTCCTTGTTATTCACACGAATCGAACTGGAGCGTCCCAAAGCAAGACACTTGGTCTAATGAAGCCCTTATCTAGAAGGTCTTTTAGCTGCTCTTTTAACTCTTTCAAATCTATGGGGGCTATTCTATCCCAAATTCTATCTCCTTATCGAGAAGGACTTTGGGTAGATTGTCAGCAAAGACTTTAGAAAACTCGTTTGTAATTGGAATAGACTTGGAGAAATTGTGTCTCAGCATTGGAATCTCTAACTCTGCTTATGTGGTAAATGCATCCCGATTAACTTTCTAGCCTTAAAGTATAAGATGAAACAACCCTTAGGCACAACTAAACTATCCCTCCATTTTAAGATTGACTCATTTGGAAACTGAAATTTGACAACTCTGGTTCTACAATCAATAGAAGCATAGAAAGCTTAAAGTCAGTCCATGCTTAAAATGACATCAAAGTCGACCATATCCACCTCAACTAGATCAACTAAAGTGTCTTTAAGGTAGACTGAGACAGGACAATATCTATAGGCTCTTTGAGCTAAAATGGAATCACCCACAAGAGTGGATATATTGAAGAGCTTAAAAAGATGTTGAGGACTGAGTTCAAACTTCATAGCTATGTAAGGAGTCACAAAAGATAAGAGTAACACCTGGGTTTATAATGCATAAACACCATGAGTAAAGACTTTGAGCATACTAGTGACTACATTTGATGAATTTTTTTGATCCTTGTGATTGGCCATAGCACACAGACGGTTTGTACCCCAGCCTCTCCCTGAAGTAGTACCTTTAGGAGCTATTTTACCTGCTGGTGTTGACAAAAATGACTGAGCCCTATGGCATCCATAATTCTTTGCCATAGGGCACTCCTTTAGAAAGTGACTCATCTGTCCACACCTGAAATAACTATTGGTACCGCTAAGACATTCTCTTCAAGCATGAAA
>DF362995.1:1757-38315 GCA_000787875.1 Solanum virginianum
GTATATATATATATATATATATATATATATATATATATATATATATACATACACCTCTTGCCAAGTGTACTACACTTGGCCCAAATAGAGTTCAAGACCCCAACTTAGCAATATTCCACTCTTGGTCCCAAACTTTCCAATAATGCCTCTTTGGTCCTAAATGTTTCAATAACGACACTTAGGTCCTAAATTTTCATAACCATACCACTACACAAAATACGGGTTCTAACATCCTCTCCCCCATAAAACATTCATCCTCGAATGTTAAACTGGCCTAGCAAGTCATCAAAACAATTTAAAGGGGAGTTCACTTTCAACTATCACCACAACCCATTTAATGATCAAAAATGTACTTCTCAAGTAATAGGTCCAGTGAAAGATTGAATTACCTGCCCACTCAACCACTGGTTTCTCCTGAAAACTGGAATTAGTCTGTCTTTTTTATACAATTAACGTTAGCATAACAAGAAACTACCCAATCCTTACCCATAATCACGTCGAAATCAGTTATGTCTAACCCTACCAGATCGGCCATAGCGCAGTGGCCATAAATAAACACCAGACAATCTTTATAGACATGACTGGCAATCAATGAAACTCCTCCTGGTGTGGCTACTTAAAAAGACACTATTGGCTCAGATTCTATCTCAATCATATTAACAACCAAAGGAGAAATATACAATAATGTAGAACCAGGATCAATCAAAGCATACAGATCTCCGGAGTAAACTAATAATATACCTGTAATCACATTTGGCAACGCCTCCTGGTCCTGTCGGCTAGCCAATGCATATCTGCGGTTCGAAGGATCGCTAGAACCTGAGACTTTACCATGACCCCCGTAATGCTGAAGTATCTTGCCCCATAGGGGGCATTATTACCGAGGTTGAGGAAGATCCACCGGCTGACCCAGTCGACTGAACTAACCTATTTGCTCCACTTCTAATTGCACAATCTCTCCACTGGTGGCCCTAACGGCCACACGTAAAGTAGGCACCCGTGGCATGGTAGCATTCCTCAGGGTGTCATCTCCTATAGTACTGACACGAAGGTATGGGTGGTCCCCTCGAACTTCTAGAGCCTCTGCCCGATTGTGAGCCTGAAACGCTGGAACTCAGGCCTTCTCCTAGATAACCTGTGCCCCCTGTTCCCCTACTGGTAGACTGTGGGGATGCACCCTGTACTAGCTGAGGAGGATATCTGCTCTGCTGTATCTGAAACTGCCTATCTCAAAACTCCTCAGAATACCTAGATGATCGAGCCTTTTTGGGCTGGCCCCTGTCATCTACTCTATCGGTCAAGCGCCCTCTATGTTGGTCCTCCACACCCTGGGCATGCGCCTGAATACTAGCAATGTCCATGCCGGGCTGGGCCGCCATCACTCAACAACTGTCGATATAATACGAATCCAGTCCCACTATGTACTGATACATTCGGTCAGTTATATTAGCAACATGTGCAGGCGCATACCTAGCCAGCGAGTCAAATTCCAAGCTATACTCCCGAACTGATCTGCCCTGCTATTTCAACAGTAGGAATCTATCCTCTTTGGCTCACCTCACCTTCAGAGGTAGAAAGTGGGATAGAAAAGCTTCTGTAAATTCGCCCCAAGCAGCTAGAGGGGCACCCTCTCCTCTAGACAATATCCATAACTCGTACCAGTTAGCTACCACATCATGCAGTCGGTAGGATGCCAACTCAATAGATTCTGTCTCTGATGCACAAATTAGTTGTAGAGTCCGCTGTATCTGCCGGACAAACTTGGAAAGTGCAAACCATTTAATCATTTGCTCGAAACTTGAAAAGAAACTATTATACTCACCTTGTGAAGATAGAAGAGAACAGAGATGTCATAATCCACTAAAAGGTCCATGGAACGTCGGTGCCTAGAATTAAGATCCCTTTAGCTCATGATGTACTGTAAGCTATGATAGTTTATATATATCACATAATGAACCCCATACAAGTAGTGCCTCCACATGTTGAGTACGAAAACTACTGCCACCAACTCTAGATCATGAGTCAGGTAGTTGGGCTTGTATGCTCTCAACTGCCTAGAGGCATATTCAATAGCATTACTCTGCTGCATAAAAACATACCCAAGACCCGCATGGGACACATACTATTATACTATAAAGCCTTTATCCTCAACTAGAAGAGACAAGATAGGAGTGGTGGGAAGCAACTCCTTGAGCCTCCGAAAGCTCATCTTACACTCCTCAGACTATAGAAATGGAACATCCTGATGAGCCAAATGGGTCAATGGGGCTACAATGGTGGAGAAACCTTTAATGAGATACCTATAATAAGTAGCCAATTTGACAAAGCTTCGAACCTCAATAATAGGTATATCATGACTAAAGCCTAGGGTCTAGGATTGAGATGGTAAATGGGAACCCAAAAGTGCCTACACTAGCCTCATAGCATCTATTTACACATCATCAGTTTGAAAGTGCAACTCAAACATCATAAAGCGATACTAAGGATATGAGCCTTGGACTCAAGCTATGGGATAAAAGGGCATGGGAATCATTATCACACAATTCAACAAATAAATCTAAGGGACGAGAAGCCGAGATTCAAGTTATAGGGATAGGGAACATAGGACTTACCATTAAACAATCGTCACCAAGAATTTCTAAGAGGCAGGTTCATATAACTCAAGCTATGGGAGTAAGGAATTGGGAATTTCATCATCTCATCATCACATCATAGCAACATCAACATAAGATAAGACATAAGCATAGCCTTCACAGGTGATCACGCTCAAATTATGCCTCGCAATTAAGGTATAAGCGATTGATGTTTCAAATATAGAATCTAACAATGGTTAGAGTCGATCCTATGAGGAATATGGTTTAGACTTGGAATAATCAAAGGAATTTTGAGGAATTAATCAACTTACTTCCAAAAGGGGGGATTTGTGTGTAACAAGCAATAATTAAAACCTATATTAAGAACAATTCAAATACAAGTATTACTAATACAGTGACAGAAGTAACTAAGGTATTGTGTTTCCCATGAATTCCTAATGCAATATAACCTAATAATTGTAACCTTTTCTAGTTTGTAGCATGTAGAACTGGTATGTTATGTTCACCTAATTCCTTGGCTGGCAAGTAGGCAAATTTCACCATGTAACTTGCACTAAATATGGGTGTGGCATTACTAATCCTTACTTTTGTCCCAGTACAACCATCACTTGGGCCCTTCAGGTTGATTAGATAAGATTACTCACATCAAATCCTGTCATTTATCCCTTATTCCATTCATTATCCCCTTGGGCTGACGAGTATGAATAAAGCGAGTTCTAATATTGGCCATCATTGAAAAGCAATCAAAATGAAGAGATAAGTAATACATGTATGCACACTTTCTAAGAATTACAAATTATTCGATTTATACTTTGTTAGTTGTTTATGGTTTCCACAATCTTAGTTGTGGATTTTAGCTACTATGTTCATTGTAGATATAGATATCATGTTTGATGTTTGCATAATTAAACACTTACAATGATCAATTGAAGAACATAAAATCTAAAATATTCACGTAAATCACAATATCAAGATCCGAAGATAAACACAAATTGTATCAACTCAAAATCTTCAAGAACTACTCAAAAGAAAGTAACAATATATGTACTAATAGTCTCCCTATCCAAAAATAACTAAAAATCTTATCAATAAGCATAGAAATCAAATCATAAACTGATAAGGAAAACTAGATTCGGGATCATCCTCGAGCCAATCTAGAGCCCGTAAATTAATCAATAGCTCGTGGATGAGGACTCGTAGACCTTTTTGTGAAAACTAGCTTTAGTGCACGAGACACTAATGATAGCTTATAGTTTGGACTATGAGTCATGAGTATCTTTGTCCTATTAACTTTCAGAAACTCTGGCCTTTTTCCTATGAACAAGATTATGGGTCTTGGAATGAACCACAACCCGTCCTATTAATCATCATTTCATTTTAAGAAAATCTGTTCAACTCTAGATCATGACACAAACCTCCACCTATAGCCCATAGATCAAACCATGACCCTTAGGCAATCTCGTACTTCACCAAAAAACTGCTAAAATTTGTTGTCTCCTCAAAAACCTCCTAACTCCCGCAATCCTGTAAAAACAACGTAAAAACATATTAAATCTACAAAAATCACTTAGAGAACACACAAAATTCTAAGTTTAAGGCATTAAAAGTGTCATATTTTTACGGCACATCAATATCCTCAACTTAAAATTGTTGCATGTCCTCCAGTAACAGACTCAATCTAGCATAAGTAGTACAATAGGCATACAAACATCAATCTCATGGCACACAATACATCTTAGTTAGCCACAGATACCTTCATGAACCATCAATGCATATATAAGACATTTATCAACCAAAGTCACGCGTATCAACATATGATAGAGTAACTTTGACAGGCAAGGCAATGTACATAACAACAATCACTGAAGTAGTCCACAATTAACACTGTCATTCAAATGCCCTCAAAAAAAGAAGTCCCTTATTTCACACAACTTGATTTATTTCTATTTAATACTAGGGTCAACAAAAATACACTCACACTCCCAATTAATATTCGAGTATCATGTACCCTACCATAGGCTTGCCACTATATTTTCAACCATGTTGTTCGACTAGTTAAACTAGGATCTCTATAAGACTTTCTTGGCTTATAACGTAGGCTCAAGAGGCTTAGTACTAATATATTTGGAGCATAGTGACTAATTGCCTTCCTTCACACTGCACTTTTTTGCACTTCACCTTACTAACACTGATATTTTTAAAATTCATTATTCTATTTTACTTATTTCAAACATTTTTGGGTGCATTCATCTACTTCTCAAGCTCGTTGCCTTTTATTTCTCTCAATTATTTTTCTTTTCAGCTTTCTTTTTGGCATTTATTTATATTTCTCACACCCGTTTCATATTTTTCCCTTTTTCATTACACTACTTTGATTCCTATCCCGAGTTATCGTGCCACCCTCAACTTAGGATTTTGGCCTGAGTTGAGGTACATAATGTCCAACCTATAAACTAGGGCCACTTTTCGTAGCCACCATCAACTTAGGTTTTTAGCCTGAGTCAATATTCACAATGTGCCACATATATCAACACAATACGCTAATAATATTACCTATACATCCTAAATATGCCAGTTCAACAAATAATTCTTAGGAAAGAACACAGGCAAGAAAACCCCAAAGACTAAAAATTATGAGTAGATATAGGCCTTTGTTACTCAAACTTCACTGAAACCTATAATTACTAATACCCCATCATAAAAGCATTATATTATACTCAATGAGTCAAAATAATCCAAAAACTAATGTCAAGGTCAAAAGGAACTATCATGACCCAAGCCTAGGGCCTTGACGTGACATGGCAAATAAAAAATTGAAGGGAGCCCAAACAAGCCTCTGAGGCATGCATAGCATATCCTTGGTTTCGCAAAAGCATAAAAGAACAATAAACATGTAGCATATAATATCTAAGGGAATCGGGGCTTTAGTCTCACGCTATGGGTATATTGTAGGGAAGAGGATAAACATGAATCACTTAGCGAATAAGTTTAAGGGTTGAGTGAGTATGACTCACGTTATGGGGCATTTAGGGACCTGGGACTTCCATCACATCAACAACACCTGAAACATAACATAACAGGGAAAAAAAGGATCAAGGGAAAGCTTTCATAGTTAAATAAACATAGTATGAGTGAAGCTTGATACATAAACAACCATATCCAACAACAACGTCTAGTACTATTGGAATGGGAACCAAGACACTTTCCGAGCTCACCCTCAAAAGATAGAAATCTAAAATAGAAATGTCCTAAAAAAGCATGAAAGTAAGTAGATGTTGTCCCCAAAGTGTAGGACTCACCAATAATAGTCTTCAAAAGATCTAGCTAGCCACGAGGAGGAAAAGATGAATAGGAGCTCTAATCCCTACATGGTTGATCATGTATACAAAGAGTATGCGTTAGTACTTAGAATATACTAAGTATGCGGAGTCCAATACAACAAGTAACATAAGCCATCATAATATATATGCATAGTCATAATCAATGGACATGATCTCGATATGACATGTCTAATCAATGTTTAACTTAAAACATACATGGAAATAATCAAGCTTGCATAATACATCATACATATGTGGGAGGAGACCCTAACCGACATATAAGACCAAGGGAGCTACTACTTGAAATCCTGATATTAACTCTAAACCATATAAATGAGTGGTCTACTTGCCAAGGTAGACCAAGCATGACCCCACATAGTGGGTAATTTGTCCTAGTTGGATCCACTAGTAAAAGCCCATTTAGGGAAAATAATATAAACATATGGTGGCACACAGTTAAGAGACCAAGACTTTACATAAGGACCCTTTGGGTCAAGCCCCCACTATAAGCGTCCTTCGGTACTAGGTCTAGTCCCACGAAATACTTGAAATAATTATAAGTTTAATGATTACTTGCATGACTTGTAAAAATATGATAACATGGCATAAGTAGCTCATTCATATACTTGGACCCTACATGTAGGCATATGCCTTATACTAGAGGGTAAAACATTGCTTAAACTTGACCCCTTCTAGTAGAGATTGTAGCATACTTGACCCTTAGTGAGTTTTAGTTATTACATGACAATAAAATAGTTATCATGCTTTACCCCTTCATATAAACATTATTTACTCACAAGAGGGTAGAATATAGTATAAGGGCTCAATATTTAACTTATAAGTCATAGGAACTTTTCATGAGTTCAATACATGCTTGGGAGCCCATAATTTATCGTCACATACTTGTCTTGCAATTCATGCAATAATCAAACCTCTACATAAAACATCTTGTCATGTAAATTTAGTCAAACATGGTGGGTATATGTACATATGCTTGAAACAATTCAATTTAAGAGTATGAGACGAGAGAAGTAAAATCATTCACATCGACCCACCATCATTGTAGTAAAACCCTCATTTAAATATCATGAAATTTGACTAAAACCTATAAGTTTTTTCATAACTTTCATAGCATTATAGAGCATATCACTTAACATCATAAAATCCATCACAATGTCAAACCCTAATGACATTTAAGCATATTAAAATCATTACTTGAACGATTCCAATGAAATCATGTGTACAATGCATAATAATGACATTATATGCAATAGTTCATAAAATACCCATGAAAATCCATAAATATCATGTAATTTGAGAAGAAGAATGGTTAGACTTGTAGGAAGAAAGGTTCCTACAATCAAACCCACATACCTTGGTGTGATTTTGAAGGAGGGAAATCTAATTTGAAGATGTAAAATCCAAAACCCTAGCTTTTCCTCACACTTGATTGCTTTAAGAGAATTTAGAGACTTAGGGTTTTTGAGGAATGAATAGAAGTGAGTGTGTGAAGGTGTATAAGGCTGAAAAAGGGGGGTCATTGAGACCTTAAACAACGTAGTTTCAAACTTAGTAAAATAAGAAAGGCTAGATTTACCCCTATTAAAAACTGGCAGGATAGGTCTACGAGGCCCTGTTTATGGGCCGTAGACTATTCTATGGGTCATTGATGGGGTTTTGTCTGATGGACCTTTTCCAAACTTCAGAGACACCCTTCTTTGATTCACATTCCATGATGTAATCTAGGACTCGTAGAAGGTTTTATGGTTCATTTGATAAGTCGTAGATTGGACTCCTGAAAGATCCTAATTTTCACCAAGTCTGTTCAGGTTCTCCGAACACTCCTATAGGCCGTAAACCCTCTCATAAAAGCTGTTAGTTCAAATTTTTCCAAAGCTTACTTTTTTTTGCATCTTTCATACTTCTCATAGGCAGGGTCTTACAATATCTTCCCTTCGGTAACATTCATCCCTGAATGTGCTAAATCAAGCTCTAAGGAACAGGTTCATGAGCTATATGCTAAATGCACTATATGCAAAATGCAATACATGCACCACTCAAAGATTTTACGCCATGTTTCAATTAACAATTATAACGCAACCTCAAAACCATATAAACATACATAAGTGTCATGAGAATAGTATGTCAGGAAAGAAGATCTTAAGATAGGAGAATCGTATTACCTCAAGCTTGATTAGAATGGAAAAGGTGAGGATATCACTTCTTCATATTGGTTTTGGTTGCCCATGTGGCACTTTCGACTTACTAATTTTTCCAAAAAGGACTTTGACTGAGGCCACCTCTTTGTTTCTCAACCTCTTCACTTGTCTATCAAGTATTCCTATTGGGACTTCCTCATAAGTTAAGTTATCTTCTATAACACCCATAACATCCAAGGACATTATAGAACTTGGGTCACCTACATACTTCCTCAACACGGACACATAGAAGACTAGATAAACGATACTCATCTCCGTGGGCAACTCTAATTCGTAGGCAACCTTAGCAATTCTTCTCACAATTTTATAGAGCCCTACAAACCTGGTGACATACTAGGTCTTATAAAATCCTTCTCTAATAAATCTTTTAACTGTTCCTTTAACTCCACCGGGGCCATACGATAAGGAGAAATGTAAATGGGTTGAGTATTGAGGAGGAGATCTCCTTCATGGGTGAGACCTTCAAATACACCTAATTACCAACATCAAACTCAAGATCTCTCTTTCTTGTGTCGGGAGTAGGACGTTTGCCTACTTTGAGTCATCTTCATTCTCTCCCTTGTCAACCTCACTTTTTCCAAAGATTTCATGACCAAATATGGTCCCAATGAAGCACTTCCCCCACATCAAACCACCTAATCGAGGACCTATATTGCCTACCATATAGGGACTTCAAAGGGAGCTATCCCAATGCTAGAGCGATAGCTATTTTTGTAAGCAAACTCAATGAGTGGAAGATATTTATCCTAACTAACTTTGAACTTCAAAACACAAGCCCTAAGCATATCCTCAAGAGTTTAAACTAACCTTTTCGCTTGGCTGTCTGTTTGAGGATGAAATATGATGCTAAGCTTGACTTTGGTACCAAGAACCTTTTTGAAGGATCTCCAAAAGTGAGAAGTGAATTGAGCACCATGATCAGAAATACTAGACAATAGTACCCCATGCAACTTGACCAACTCATGAATATATATCTTGGCATAATCTTTGGAACCATTGTTTTAGCCGGTAGAAAGTGAGCCAATTTCGTCATTCTATCAACAATAACCCAAATGGAATCAAAGTACTTTCTAGTATTTGGTAACCCAATCACAAAATTTGTATTGATCTCTTCCTACTTCCAAGTAGGGATTTTTATGTCTTGGGCTAGGCCACCTGGCCTTTGATGTTCGGGTTTGACTTATTGGCAATTGTGACAACCGGGTACAAATCTAGCAATCTCTTTTCATACCACCCCACTAATATACCTCCCTTAAGTCTCTATACATCTTTGTAGAACCGGGATGAATAGAGTAGTACGAATTATGTGCCTCTTGCAAGATTAAATCCTTTAACCCGTCAACATTAGGAACACATAACCTACCTTGGTATCTAAGAAAACCATCTCCCCCTTGGGAGGAAACCTCCATTTTTCCATCCTTTACCGAAGCCTTCAATTCTAGGAAGGTAAGGTTAGGTCTTGTTTGGATGTGACCTCTTCAACCAATGAAGATTTGGAACCATCAATAACCATCACACCTCTATTTTCAACTTCGTTCGCCCTAACTCTCAACCTAGCTAACTGGTGAACTTCTCTAGCCACTTCCTTCTTGCCATCACTAATATGAGCTACACTTTCCATGGACACTCTGCTTATAGCATCGGCCACAACATTAGCTTTGCTAGGATGGTAGTGCACACTGATATCATAATCTTTACGGAGTTCTAACCACCTTATTTGCCTCAAATTGAGATCTCTTTGTCTGAACACATATTGGAGACTTTTGTGGTTGGTAAGTATGTCTACATGAACCTCATACAAATAATGATGCCATATTTCCAAAGCAAATACCATGGCCGCTAACTCAAGATCATGGGTGGGATAATGATGCTCATGTACCTTTAATTTTCAAGAAGCATATGCTATGACTTTGCCACTTCACATTAATACACACCCCAAACCAACCCTTAAAGCATCACAATAAACCATAAACCCTTCTAACCCTTCCGGTAGAGCAAAAATAGGAGCGAATCTAAGCTTGTCTTTCAAAGTTTGAAAACTCTCTTCACATTCATCGGTCCAAACAAATTTTGCCTTATTTTGTGTCAATTGTGTCAAAGGGAAAGCAATTGAGGAAGCACTATTCATAAACCTCCTGTAATACCCTGCTAAGCGCAAGAAACTCCTAATGTCCATTGGAGTTAAGAGCCTAGGCTAATTTCTTATCACTTTTGTTTTCTTAGGGTCCACTTTATTTCATCTCCCGACACCACATGCCCTAGGAATGTAACTCCCCTCAACCAAAATTCACAATTATTGAACTTAGCAAATAACCTCTCATCCCTCAAAGTTTGTAACATTGTTCTCAAATGTTTCGTATGATCTTCTTCACTCTGGGAGTAAATCAATATGTCATCTATGAAGACCGACACAAACATATAAAGGTAGGATTTGATGACCCTATTCATGAGATCTATAAATATCGCCGGTGCATTAGTTAGGCCAAATGACATTACCACAAATTCAAAATGCCCATATCTAGTCTAAAAAGCCATCTTGGGAATATCATACTCCTTCACCCTCATTTGGAGGAATCCAAATTGAAGACCAATCTTAGAGAAATGACTAGCATATTGTAGTTGATCAAATAGGTCATCTATCATTGTCAAGGGATACTTGTTCTTTATTGTGACCTTATTGAGTTATCGATAGTCGATACACATTCTAAGTGAGCCATCTTTCTTCCTTACAAAAAACAATGGTGCACCCCAAGGTGACATACTAGGTCTTATAAAATCCTTCTCTAATAAATCTTTTAACTGTTCCTTTAACTCCACCGGGGCCATACGATAAGGAGAAATGTAAATGGGTTGAGTATTGAGGAGGAGATCTATACCAAAATCTATCTTCCTTTCAGGAGGTACATTGGGAAGTTCATTGGGAAAGACATTAAAAGACTTATTGACAATTGGAACTGACCCGATAGGAGGTACTTTATACTCAATATCCCAAATCCTAATGTAATGGTAAATGTAACCCTTAGAAATCAAGTTTCGGACCTTAAGACAAGAAATAAACCTACCTTAACTGCCAAATCATGACCTTCCCACTCAAAGATGGGCTCATTAGAAAATTGGAACTTAACCCTACCAGTTCTATAATCAATGGAAGCATGATATGCATGTAACCAATCCATCCCAAGAATGATATCAAAATCCACCATGTCAAGTTCAACAAAATCACAAGGCAATACTTTATGCAATACAAACATGGGACAACCCCTCACTTCTAGCAATGATAGACTCACCAATGGGGGTAGACACTTGAAAGGGTTCATACAACAATTCGGGACACATATGAAGCTTGTTAGCAACAAAAAGAGTAATGAAAGAGAGAGTAGCACCCGAATCCAATAGAGTATACACATCATAATCACAAACCTTTAACATAGCATTAACAACATCGGGCACCTCCTTCACTTCTCTCCTCCCTAGAAGTGCATAAAACCAATTTTGACGTGGAACACCCTCTTGTTGGCCTTCTTGTGCCCTTTGACCAACATGAGTACCTAGTCCTTGAGGACGACTATCTTTACCCTTATTTTGAGCATAGGCACAATCAACAACCTTATGGCCTACCTTTCCATACCCATAGAAAGCATTTGAATCCCTCAACCATTCACCACCATTATTTCTTCCATATTTTGGGCACCTTGAAAAAGCTATCCCACCATTGCCACCTTGAACCTTAGGGTTAGGCACCCTATCATTAGAAAATCTTTTTCTCTTTTAGAACTGAAGGATCTTTAGCCTTAGAATTTGTGACATTTTTGGAAAGAACCACCCTTAGCACCTCAGAAACCACCTTCATTTCGAGCCCTATTAGACTCCCCACTCTTTCTTTTCCTAAGCTTCTCCCCTTCAAGTTGCTCAGCATAAGTCATGAGCTGAGAAAAATCCATATCACTTATAAGAAGAGCAATGCGACATTATTCATTCACCAAGTCAGACACCCCCGACACAAACTTGTTCATCCTTTCCCTGGAGTCGGCGACCAAGTGAAAAATATATTTTGAGAGCTTATTAAACTTAAAGGAATACTCGCCCATGTTCATGCAGCCTTGCTTAAGATTCATGAACTCCATAATCTTGTTCTCTCTCAATTCAATAGGGAATAATCGATTGAGGAAGGCCACTTTAAATTCCTCCCGATGGGATGGGATCATTGTTCTCTCTCTCAAGTTTCCATTGGGTAAACTATGTTTAACCCCTTCTAGTTAGTTTTAGTTAGTATATGAGGGTAAAATAGTTTTCATTCTTGACCCCTTCATGTAAACATTATTTACTCACAAGAGGGTAAGATAGGCCACAAGTTCAGATTTATCTTCTGAACTCACCACCATAATAACAAGCACTTTGCATATCTCATCAATGAATTATGGGGGGTCCTCTTTTATTTTGGATCCACGGAACTCCGGAGGGTTCATCCTTGTAAATCCCTCACTCTTGAAGCCAGGGTAGAAGGATGAGGAGCCTACACTCCTTGGTTTGATTGGTTGATCACAACTTATGCCAACATAGAAATGACATTTTGGTATTCGGCATGTGTAACCCCTTCTTCTTGGGGAGCTTGAGGAGCCTAATGGGTCAGACCCCCCTCGGGTGTGGGAGCTCTTTGAGCCATTCTCCTTGGTTGCAGCATGATCTAAAAGAGCAAATAACCACCTATTAGGTAAGGAAATCTTATTTTAAATCAAAGGCACGACATAGATCATGAAAAAGTGAACCATTTCCTAAAATACCTCATAGCCTCCTATTCATAGTTGTGGCATGCTTCACAACCATGAACAAGACTCTACTTGATGTGGTGTATTGGATTTCCAAGGACCATTAACAAACCTGCTGCTCTCATACCATGTTTCTGATGATTCAAGCCAAGGGCCTATACGTGACATGATAAATAGGAACCCAAATGGATCCCAAACAAGCCTTCTAAGCATGCATAGCACATCCTTCGTTTCACGAAAGTGTAAAAGAGCAATAAATATGTAGCACATAATTTCTAAGGGAAGCAGGGCTTTTGACTCACGCTATGGGGATGTTGTAGGGAAGAGGATAAACGTGAATCACATAGCAAATAAATCTAAGGAACGGGTAAGTGTGACTCATGCTATGGGGTATTTAAGGACCTAGGACTTCCATCACATCAACAACACATGAAACATAGCATAAAAGGGAAAAAAGGAGACTAAGGGAAGTCTTCCCTACTTATATAAACATAGTATGAGTCAAGCTCGATACAAAAAGGACCATATCAAACAACACCTCTAGTACGAGTAGAACGGGGGCCAAGACACTTCCCAAGATCACTCCAAAAGATAGAAATCCAAAATAGACATTTCCTAATAAAGCATGAAAGTAAATGGACGTTGTCCCTGAAGTGGAGGACTCACTAATGGTAGTCTTCAACAGATCCAGCAAGCCACGAGGAGGAAGAGGATGACTAGGAGGTCCAGTCCCTACATGGTTAGATTATGTAGGCAAAAAGTATACGTTAGTTCTTGCAATATACTAAGTATGTGGGGTGCAATACAACAAGGAACATAAGCTCTAATAATTAATATGCATAATCATAATCAATGGACATGAGCTCAATATGATATGTATGATCAATGCTTAGTTTAAAACATACATGAAAATAATCAAGCTTGCATAATACATCATATATATATTGGAGGAGACCCTAACAAACATATAAGACCAAGTGAGCTACTACTTGGAATCCTAATGTTCACTCCACATCGAGTAAAGGAGTGGTACACTTCCCAAGATAGACAAAGCATAACCTAATAAAGTGGGTAACTTGTCCTACTTGGATCCACTAGTAAAAGCCCATTTAGGAAAAATAATATAAACCTATGGTGGCACATATCTTAAAGACTAAGACTTTACATAAGGACCCCATAGGTCAAGCCCATACCTTAAGCCTTTTTTGGTACTAGGTCTAGTCCCACGAAATACTTGAAATAATCATAAGTTTAACCATAACTTGCATGACTTATAAAAACATGATAATATGGCATGAGTAGCTCATTCATATACTTGACCCCTACACATAGGCATATGTCTTATACTAGAGGGTATAACATTGCATAAACTTGTCCCCTTCTAGTAGGCATTGCATTTCATATGAGGGTAGAGATTATAACATGTTTAACCCCTTCTAGTTAGTTTTAGTTAGTATATGAGGGTAAAATAGTTTTCATTCTTGACCCCTTCATGTAAACATTATTTACTCACAAGAGGGTAAAATATAGTATAAGGGCTCAATATTTTGCTTATAAGTCATAGAACTTTTCATGAGTTCAATACATTCTTGGGAGCCTATAATTTATCATATCATACTTGTCCTGCAATTGATGCAATAATCACATCTCCACATAAAAAATATTTTAATATAAATTTAGTCAAACATGATGGGTATATGTACATATGCTTGAAATCATTTAATTCAACAGTATGAGAAAAGAGAGGAGTAAAATCATTTCATTTTAAAATCATTCACATCAACCCACCATCATTGTTGTAAAACTCTCATTTGAATATTATGAAATCCGACTAAAACTCATAAGTTCTTTCATAAATTTCATAGCATCATAGAGCATATCACTTAACATCATAAAATCCGTCACAATGTCAAACCCCAATGACATTCAAGCATATTAAAATCATTACTTGAAGGATTTCAATGAAATCATATCTACAATGCATAATAATGACATCATATGCAAGAGTTCATAAAATACCCATGAAAATCCAGAAATCTCATATAGTTGGAGAAGAAGAATGGATGGACTTATTAGACGGAAGGTTTCCACAATCAAATCCACATACCTTGGTGTGATTTTGAAGAAGGGTAATCTGATTTAAATGTGTAAAATCTGAAACCTAACTTGTCCTCACACTTGATTGCCTTGAGAGAGTTTAGAGACTTAGGGTTTTTTGAGGAATGAATAGAAGTTAGGGTGTGAAGGTGTATAAGGCTGAAAAGGGGTAGGTCTTTGCGACTTTAAATGACATAGTTTCAGACATAGGAAAATGAGAAAGGGCAGATTTGCCTCTATTAAAAATTGGCTGGACAAGTCTACGAGACCCCATTTACGGGCAATAGACCATTCTACGGGTAATATATGTGGTTTCGTCTGATGGCCCTTTTCCAAACTTCAGAGACCCCCTTTCTCTAATTCACATTCCATGATGTGATCTACGACTCATAAAAGGTTTTATAGGTCATCTGATAAGTCATAGATTGAACTCCTGAAAGATCCCAATTTTCACCAAGTCTGCCTAGGTTCTACGAGCCCTTTTACAGTTGTACTTCATCTTACCAACCATAAAACCTCTTATAAAAGCTTACATTTCAAATTTTTACAAAGTTTACTTTCATGCATCTTTCATACTTCTCATAGGTGGGATCTTATAGGAATATACTTGGGTCCCTAAGTATCGATGTTAGTTTTGGATGCACCACCCTGAATCTCCTATGTGTTCTTCTTTATCGTGGAGGCCTGTCTTGAGGGTCCAGCACCCAATGCTAACTCATGCTCACGTATGTGCCTCATCTCCTCATCCAAAATAGAGGCCTATGTAATGGCCTAAATCTATTCCCTCAGTCTTCTGAGCACGTCATAGAGAAATATTTTGATTATCATCTCTTGTACATTGCCTCTTCTAAGAGGCAGGACTATGGGCTCCTCGATGAATAAGTCTAGCACTGGTGTAGTAATAGTAGGCATAGGAATCATTAACTATGCTAGTGCTGCCACTCTCATTTTCTTGCAGAGCTGCTAGATCACTGTTCAAATGATGGACAAGTCTGGTATCTGAGTCAAACTTAGGTGATCCTCAATATACCTCTCAAATGCATCAATATGGCCATGTAGAACTTACATCCTCTGATCAAGTGTAGCCATGCTATTCTCTGTCATGCACTCCTTTGACTCAAAAATGGCCTTGCAAACCCATGGCCTAATTTGTTGTAATAATTAAATCAACTGTGACATAGTCTGAGCCTGGCGCTGTACTAAGGCCCAGATAGACTCCATAAATATGTAAACCATACCCACAGGCTGAGAAAGTGTCAATACGACCACTAGTACAGTGAAAGAAGTGGAAGTAGGCTTTGTCTCTGTCTCAACATCTATCGGTAGGGCTTTCTCAAACTTGATAGTAGTAGTAGCAGCAGTAGCAGCCTCAGGATATAGAGGCTCGGTGAACATCTTAAGAAATTTGACTGTGGAATATGGTGCTTGCCTCAGTGTAGTGGGATTATCATCGGCCTTTGTCAGGTCATCATCTTGAATTATTAAACACCTATCATAAAATCAACATTGGTGAAGGGAATGGATATCGATCTCCTCAGTGCTCACTCATGAATCTCCTTAACTACGTAGTGAGTTAAATCAATGTCATAGCCATTTATGATGCTAGCTACAAGTACGATGTGGTTTGGCATGAGAATATTATCTGCTTGTGTCAGCTAGATGCATATGCAGACCATAGCCTACCAAATAATTACTGCAAAGTTGAGTGAGGCCTTTAAAATAGGCATAGGGCTGGACACCCAGTCGACGACCATGCGTCGCTCAGCAATGTAGCAAGCAACCTAACTCAGTAAGGCAGCCTTTTAGGCTAGATCTGTAATTATAGCATGTTCTTATGCCTGCCCTAATCTATAATCAAAATATGGAAATGAAGGCCTGTTAGTCAGGACCAAATAGGAAATGCCAGCTAGTAGCCTCTGAAAGATCCACAGAAATGTCACGAACTAGTGTCTAGCTCAATCAAGGCTGAGCTATGGGTTTTGCCTTCTTTGGAATGGTCTTGATCATCGTAGCAGCATAAGAAGTGTAGAACTCTTAGGCCTGCATTAGGGAATACTTTCCCGATGATGCTGCTAACCTCTCTAATCTGTACTAGGCAAGTGTATCTCAGAGAGCCAACACAACATCCAAACTGAATGTCAATGTTCAAGGCTCCTCAAATATAGTCCATGTCTGCTAGCCTCTATCATCCTGTCAAAAGTCCTGAAAATAAATGGCAGTCATGTCCTTGATGCACCATTGCCTTGGTTGGCTAGATATATGAATGGGAATAGTGATGGATGTTTTCGAACTATCGCACTCTAATCCAGACTCCTCCTCTAATCCTGAGCCATCATGATCAAGGGAGCTTTATCGGGACCCCTCTCTAGAGTTGGTCATATGTATAGAGTCGCTCTACCTGGAGTCTCTCTCCTCAGACTAGGGAGGCTATGCTATAGTAAATAGTGTCTAGGCGGTACTAGCTATCAGGATACCACCCATGTAAGTCATGACTCGATGCGCTCATTAGGATGGATGTCGAGCTCCTCCACTTAGCCACTAATCTCTAATTCTGTTGGTTCGTGATAGAGTGTACCTCGCATAACCTGTATATCCTTAATTCTTGGTTATCTGTAAAAAAGATCATATAAGCATATATGAGTCCAAGGAAGTACAAAAATCAAAGCAAAAATTTACAAAAACTAAATACAAAAAGAAGTATGAAGGCCTATCTATAGGCCGTAGATTGAACTATAAGCCATAGAAGGCTTTCGTGGAAATAGGGTAATAGTGCTTTTACTTATCGAAAAGGCAACTGCGAACTTAGTCTCAACTCGTGGATTAAACCATGAGTCATACACTAAGTTATGGTTGTAGACCTGGAAAATACAAATTGCAGGGATCAAGTCTATGAGCACTGTTTACGGCTCGTAGTGTAAACTACGAGCCGTAAACAGGTTTATCCTATTGAACTTGAGATTTTCATATTTTTGGAACCATCCACAAGGGGCAATTATGGTATGTGGTTTAAACCACAATTGTAAAAGACACTTGTGAATTTTGGGCATGAAGTTTTGACAACTTCAAGTCCAAACCCATATTCAAACATGACAAAAAAAACGAAATTCCAGCTAATGACCAAGTCAACAATGATTGCAACAATATCGCAACATAGATTCCAGTTCAAAATAATAGGGTTCAACAACATTTAGTCCAATTAAAGCCCAATGGCATGCCAAACATAGCCTAAAACTTTCAACACATTACCAACAACAATATTCAACTCATGTCCAAAAATTAAACAATTTTACCCAAACCCACATATAACAATCCAATCCAAATTATTTAAAACTAACCACATTGTCCAATCAATATAATATATATGCTCAACATAGTACATGATATAATTAAGCTTCATTTTAACATTTTCCACAATAATGCCAGTACATTTTTCCATTACCCACACAATTTGGCACAACTCATAACTCATAGACATGAATATTCAATAGAATTTTTGCAACTTTCTTGGTGGGTTTCTTTATGCTTTCAATCATATAGTCAAGGGACAAATATCCAATATAATTTTAGTGCCAAAGCATTCAATTGAATAGTAAAGAGTAATTAGCCCATCCATTACCAAGTATCTAACTAACTAGGGCATGCAAATCCTGGTTCCATAGAAACCTACTATAGCCAATAATAAAAAACCTTAGGTTGAAAAAAATAGAATCTTGGTGAAAAAACATACTAGAAAGTCGACTAGGAATCAAGTAAGTGGAATATCAATAAAAATGAAGTGTAGAGAAACCCTAAGGTTATTGGAGTTTTGTTAGAACAGTGGTGGTGATCATTAGAAGTTGGCCGAAAAAATGGTATGGTTGGTCAGAAGTGATCGAGATGAGGAATAAAAGGTGTGGATTGTGGTATTTTTAATTTTTTGAGAAGTAAAGGGGTAAAGTGATTTTTACCCTTTTTATTACTTTTATCGGGTTAGGTTAAACAGGTGATATAAGTCCACAAAACCTAGATTACGGGCCTTGGATGGTTCTACCACCCACGAACTTGGTTTCATGGATTGATGTTGCCACTTTTCAAGACTTGGAATTCACGAATGCTACCATGAGCTGTGGAATGTTCTACTAGCCATAGCTAGTGTTCGTAGATTCCTCCCATACTTAGTATATTTCCAAAAAACATACCTAGTATCCACGAACCCCATTCACGACCCGTAAATCTTTCTATGGATCGTAAATTTGGTTTGTGAAATTGAAGTTAGAATTTTATGCTTTCTAGAATTGGATCCACAGACAGTGCTACGGGCCGTGAGTTTGAACCAGGAACCATACACTGACTCATAGAATAATATTTCCTCACTTTTACGACTTGTTTGTTGTCTTCACCCTGTTCTTGCATATGCTTATCGAAATAAATTGTACCCTATAACCTTCCTTCCTATGAGTCCTAAAAATATAACAAAACTAAAAGTTTAAACTACCTAAGAGTCCAAAAGTAAAATTTAACACAAATACATGAAAACTACAACTAATATCTTGGGTTGCCTCCTAGGTAGCACCTGATTTATTATCACGACACGACTTAGACCACTTGGTTACTCAGACTTCACCAAACATCCATTCTTCAACTGTCTTGATTTTATTTCCACTGCCAAATCATGGCTTGATTCTTTGGCCATTAACTTTGAACCTCGTGCCATCACTATACTCTTAACTCAACAACCCTATGGTTGAAGACATATGTGATCTTGTAAGGACCCAACCATTTGGATTTGAGTTTGCCAGAAAATAACCATAGCCTTGAATTGAACAATAACACCAGTCTCCTAGCATGAATAGATAGTGCTCAACGTGCCAATCATGATACAGTTTCATCCTTTGCTTGCACCATGCTAAGCTCTCATATGCCATCAATCGAAACTCATCAAGTTTATTGAGTTGGCTCAACCTTGAAGTAGCAATATTATTCCAATCTAAGCTTAACTTATTGAGCACCCATATCATTTTGTGCTCAAGTTTTAAAACTAAGTGACAAGCTTTATCAAAAATAAGTTTGTAAGGAGATATACCTATGGGAGTCTTGAATGCACTTCGGTATGTCTATAACGCATCATCTGGCCCTCGCAACCAGTATATCTAGTTTGTATTCACTGTCTTAGATAGAATCTTCTTAATTCCCCTATTATAGACCTCAACTTTTCCACTTGTCTATGGATGGTAAGGTGTTGCCACACTATGTAAGTCTATCCGATTTGCATTCACCATCTTCGATAGAATTTGCTTAATCTCCCTATTAGACACCTCAACTTTCCCACTTGTCTAGGGATGGTAACGCATTGCCACACTATGTCTTACTCTATACTTCTCTAATAGAGTTTTGAACAACCTATTGCAAAAGAGGGAAACTCAATCGCTTATGATTGCCAAGGAGTGCTAAACCGCGAGACATGTTCCTCTTGAGGAATATTGTGACACTTCTACCTTCATTGTTAGGAAGCGCAACTAGTTCCATCTAGTTCAAAACATAGTCTATAACAACCAAGATATACTTATTCTTAGATGAACTAATGAACGGTACCATGAATTCGATACCCCATACATCAAATAACTCAACAACCATGATAGGGTTAAGTGGGAGGTCATTCTTTTGGGAAACTTCACCTTCTCTCTAGCACTTTTCATAGGTCTTGGCATAGTCATGACCATCTTAGTGGATGGTTAGCCAATAGTAGCCACATCGCAAGATTTTATGTGCTGTCTTAATACCACTATGATGTCCACCTACTGATGATGAATAAAAAGATTCAAGAATGCTCATCATCTCTACCTTAGGAATATAAGGATGAGTAATCCTATCTATACAGACATGAAACAAATATGATTCACCCTAGAAAAACTTCTTCATATCAGACAAGAACATACGGTGTTGGTGGGAAGTCAAATCTGGTTGCATAATATTACCAACTAAGTAGTTTGATAATCTACGAACCATGTTGTCAAATCATGTGATGTAATAGATACTCTCTCATCAGGGAATACATCATTGATTTCCACCCAATATGAAAACTTTGCCATAGCCACATCCTTGAGTCTGGATATATAGTCAGTAATTTGATTTTCTATCCTCTTTTTGTCAATCACCTCAAAATTAAATGCTTGAAGAAGAAGTACCCATAGAATCAACCATGGCTTACCATCCTTCTTTGCTATCAAGCACCACAATGCTGAATGATCAGTATACACAATAACTTTGGTTCCCAATAGATATAATCTGAACTTCTCGAACGCAAAGCCCACTACGAGTAACTATTGCTCAGTAATAATATAGTTCTTTTGTGCTGCATTGAGGGCTTTACTGGCATAGTAAATGAGATGTAATATCCTCTCTCTACTCTTTCCTATTGCCATGCCAAGTGCTACCTCACTTGCATCACACATAATTTTGATGAGTTGAGTCCAATCTGGTGCAACTATGATAGACGTCGAAATCAACCTCTATTTCAGCTCCTCAAATATCTTTAGACACAAATCATCAAACACAAACTTATAATGTTTCTCAAGTAGCTTACACAAGGAATGTGCAATCTTTGAGAAGTCTTTTATGAACCATCTGTAGAAGTATGCATGTCCCAAGAAACTCCTCACACCTTTTACAGAGATAGGTGAAGAGAGATTCTCAATAATCTCAACCTTCACTCTATCTACCTCTATACCTTTGATGGAGATCTCATGTCCTGTCATACTACCTTCTTTCACCATAAAGTGATACTTTTCCTAATTCAACATAAGGTGAAATTTTTCATATTGCTTTAGCATGTCATGTAGATGTCTCAAGTAGTCTTTAAATGAATCAACAATGCTGAAATCATCCCTAAACACCTCAAAAGTATCCTTCACCATATCTGAGAAGATCGACATCATGCATCTCTAGAATATAGCTAGAGCATTACATAATTCGAATGGCATCCTCTTGAAAGCGAAGGTTCCATAAGAACATATAAATGTGGTCTTCTCTCGATCTTCTAGAATGATTGAAATCTAGTTATGGCCCGTATAACCATCAACAAACATGTACCAGCCTTTGCTTTCCAATAATCTAGCATTTGGTCCATGAACAACATAGGGAAGTGATTCTTCTCTGTCGAAGAATAGAGTTTGTGATAGTCCATGCAAACCCTCTAACCTATTTTTGGCATCATGGGAATCAACTTATTGCTAGCACTAGGAATCAAAGTGACACCTCCCTTCTTTGGAATGCATTGGACTAGATTCACCCATTTACTATCAGCAATCGGATATATCATACTCACGTATAACTACTTGATGATCTCTTTGTGCACTACCTCCTGCTAGTGGATTAAAATATCTTTGGTTCTCAATGCTCCGCTTATAATCTTTGACAAGTTGAATCATGTAAGTGCAGATACCAGGTGGGATACCAATTACGCATGCAATTGTCTATCTAATTGCCCCTTTGAATCTCTTGAGGACTGAAACTAATACCTCCACTTATTCATCATTAAGATCTGTAGCAATAATAACAAGTAAAGTATTGTTAGGTCCTAAAAACATATACATCAAGTGGGCTAGAAGAGCCTTTAATTCTAATATCGGTGTCTCTTCAATGGATGGTCTAGTAGGCGGCGTCTTGCAATTTTTTAAGTCTAACCAAGCTTGAATTGGTGTCTAGGATTATTATGTGATTGAAGTGCCTTCACCGTCTCATCATAGTCTAGGATGCCGTCAGTCTCAAAGTTCATCAACATAACCTCAAGAGTTTTGACTCCCACCCTTTCCTCAGCAGACACCTATGGATGCACTTTATTAACACTTTTAATTATAGAGACAACCTTTTTCAAGTCATCAAGTCTCTTCATGGACTAAAAAACATTGAAGATAACTTCTTTATGGTTCAATCTAAACTTGAATTAGCCTAACTCTAGATCTACTAGTGCTCTTCTAGTGGCTAGGAAAGGACTTCTCAAGATAATTAGGACGTCAAAGTTTACTTCATAGTCAAGTATCACACTGTCTGTAGGGAATATGAAATTTTCAACATGGACAAGAACAACATATAGTATCCCCACAAGCTTCTTCACAGTCTTGTCAGTCATCAATAACCGCACTGTAGTTAAAGTGGGGGATCCCAAGCCCAACTGCTTGAACATTGTAAGAGGGATAAGATTAATACTAGCTCCTAAACTGCATAGTGCCTTTGTGAAATTAAAGACTCTGATGGTGCAGGTATGGTGAATGCTTTGGGGTCCTCCTTCTTTTGCACCAAGGAACTTGTTGTAATAACTAAACAATGGTGAAAATCTTGAGCAAGCTCTTGAATCACCATTCTCTACTTTGTGACTAGATCCTTCATGAACTTCGCGTACCTGGGCATTTACTCTATTGTATCAATGAGATAAAGATTAATATATAACTGCTTCAACATTGAGATAAAGGTTTGGAACTCGCCTTCATCATTTTTCTTCTTAAACTTTTGAGGGAAAGGTGGTGGAGGCCTCAATAAGGGTTTTAACTTTTTCTGTGTCACCAAGTTTTCACCCACAACTTCGTTAGCCGGTTCATCTCTTCTTTGCGTCTTTGTACAATTAGATATCTTCTTTCTAACCACATCATCAACTATCGACATTGATGGGTCGATCATTTGTTTGCCATCACGTATAATAACCACCAAACAGTGCCCATCATTTTTTGGATACTGCACCATGTTTCTTGGCAGTATACCTTTCTGGCATTTGTTCAATTGAGTTGGCATCTGACCAAATTTTTTCTCTAATTGCTTAATAGCTACCAAGTAAGACTATATCTTTTGATTAATTCCTCATATGTTAGTTTTCATCCCTTTCAAAGTCTCATCTTGTGCATCTGTTTTCTTTAGCAAATTATCAAATATCTCCTTGATTCTCAAATTATCTGCTCCAAAGTCATGGTTTTGTTATGGTACATATGGTCTATTTTGATACCTCTTTTTGCATGCCCAATCATCATCTTGATCTTGGACCTGTTCTGTGATAGTATCCTCCTTAGTTATTGTCCTTGTATGTGTTATCCCTGTTATTGTTCCGACCTTGGTTCAGTTGACCTTGGCACCAATAATCCTAAATATATCCTTGGGTATTGATCCAAAAACCCTTCATATGATCAGTTACAAAACAAGTGTCCTCCTCATAACTTAGGTGATCATAAATGGGTGCTCTGGGTGGTTGCTGACTATCTGTATTCACCCATTCTTGGTTTTACTTCATAGAAACCTACCATTCGTGCTAATTTAGACCAACTATTGTAACACTTCCTCATTGATTTTAGCTTGCACCAAACTTATGGTGACTGAGAAAGAGCTTTTGTTGTTGTTGATTCCCTTGTGTCCCAGGCACGATTAGTCTTTGCTACTCTTTCCAATCTTTGGGCCACCTCAACAAAAGTGCAATTCAAGAATGGTCCTTTGGTTATGGTGCCAGCGACTACTTTGCAATTTTCATATAAGGCTCGATAGAAGATCTCCTCTATAGAATTATTTGTAATTTTATGGTCTGGAACACTCCGTGAGTACTTGACAAACTGCTCCCATGCAGTGCTTATAGAATTTTCAGGTATTTGTTCGAAGTTGTTAATATGATCCTTGAGCTTCAACTTCTTTGATTTGGCAAAATCCTCTCCAAAAAGGCTTTCTGCATCCCAACCCATATAGATATAGAGCTCTGAGGGAGCTTGGATAACCATATTGCTGCTTCGCTAATAAGAGATAGTAGGAAGACACGGAGCCCAATGGCATCCATGAACAAATTTTCATGCCTCATTATACTCTTACAGAAGAAGAAAATATTGTGTAGATGGTTATGCAGATCCTTTGATGGTAAGCCCAAAAACAACACTCTATGCTGCAATATTTGTAGTAACCTACTTGATATAACAAACTTAGTATCTAGCGGATGTGGAGGTGACACGATCGCTTTTGTGATGTCCACCATTGTTGGATAAAGTCTATATTTGTTCTACCCATCTAATCCTGCTTGCTGAACTAGTGATGGTTGATTACCCACTACACATAGTGGTAGTGGTGGATTTTGGTTATTCAAGTTAAGCGTCTCATTTGCAAAATTATTGGTATTGTATTGGTCCATTCTTCTCAACGTTCTCTGTATCTCTGAATCAAATGGAGTCACGAGATTGTCTGGACTACGTGCATTGGGCATACATTACACCTGCATGCTGAAAAAGGAAACAAAAACAACAAAAATACATAAAATAAGGAAATAAGGATTAACTCTCTAGTTACCCTAATCAAACCAATCTAAAAGTTGTATGCCTCGACAATGGTGGAAAATTTGATTGCGCCCAAATTACACCTCTAAATTAAGGTATAAGCGGTCTCTATTTCAAATATAGAACCTAACAATGGTTGGGGGTCAATTCCATGAGGAATATGGTCTAGAAATGGAATAAACAAAGCAATTTCAAGGAATTAATCAACTTGCGTCCGAGAGGGGGGATTTATGTGTAACAAGGAATAATTAAAACCTATACTAAGAGCATTATGAATGTAAGTATTACTAATTCAGTAAGAGAAGTAACTAGGGTATTATGTTTCCCATGAATTTGTAACACAGTATAACCTAATAATTGTAACCTTTTCTAGTGAGTAGCATGCAGAACTGGTAAGTTATGTTCACCTAATTCCTTTGGCTAGCAACTAGGAAATTTCATCACGTAGCTTGGGTTAACGGGTGTCGTGTTACTAACCATTACCTTGGTCCTAGTACAACCATCCTTTGGACCATTGAGATTGATTATACAAGAGTACTCACATCGAATCTTGTTATTTATCCCTTATGACATTCATTACCCCCTTCGATTGGCGAGTAAAAATAAAGCGAGTTCTAACGTTGGTCACTGTTAAAAAGTAATAAAAACAAAAAGGTAAATATTACATTCATGCACACTTTTCAAGAATTACAAATTATTCAATTTTTACATTGTTAGTTCTTCATGATTCCAACAATCCTAGTTGTGGATTTAACTACTCATGTTTATTGTATATGATGAAATTATATTTAATATTTGCATAATTAAACACTTACAATGATGAATTGAAGAATGTAAAATCCAAAATCTTCACGTAAATCCCAATTTCAAGATACCAAGATAAGCACAAATTATATCAACTCAAAATCTCCATGAAATAGTCAAGAGAAAGTAACAATATGTGTTCTGATAGTCTTCCCGTCCAAAAATAACCAAAAACCTTATTTATAAGCATAAAAAAGCTAATCCTACACTGACTAGGAAAATGGATTTGGGACCATGAGCCAATGTACAACTCATAAATAAATCTATAGCTCGTGGATGGGGATTCATAGAATGCTTCTTTGAAAACTGGTTTCTATGTATGAAACACTAATGATGGCTCATAGTTTGGACTGCGATTCCTGAATATCCTTGTCCTATTAACTTTCAGTAACTCCAGCTTTTTTCCCCGAACAAGACTACCGGTCGTGGAATGAACCATGGCCAGTCATGTTAATTATCGTTTCATTTATAGAAAATTTGTCCAACTCTTGATCTGGCCCATAGGTCGTCTTTTACTTTACCAAAATGCTACCAAAATTTACAAACTCCTCAAAAACCACCTAAATCCTGCAATTCTCTAAAACAACTAAAAAACACATCAAACCCATTAACATCGCTTAGAGAACATAGAAAATTCTATGTTTAAAGCATTAAAAGTGTCATATTTTGGTGGCACATCAACAAGCATCAAACATAACAAGCCCGTATATAAAGTTACATGACATCTAACAATACCTATAAGTTGTAGAAAGAATAGGGACCAGGACATTTCCCGAGCTCATCCTTAAAGTAAATACATAAGATAATCATAACATAGAAAAGGTAGATAGAAGGTGGGTTTTGTTGTTAAAATAAAGGACTTACCATAAGCAAACTTCAACAAGTCGACTCTAGCCATGAAGATATGGATGACAAAGGTCTTCGGTCTATACATGGTTAGATCATGTAGCAAAAAGTATGTGTTAGTATATTTAAATATACAAAGTATAAGGGCATGTAATGCTTATGAACATAATAACCTACAATACAATGATACCAAGATTGTCACGACCCAAGCCTAGGGCCTAGACATGACACGGCGAATGGGAAACCCGAAGGGACCCCAAACAAGCCACTTAAAATATCACGACACATCCTTGGTCATGGAAGCAGTTGAACAACAACAAGAAAATAAAACAAAGATAACAGGCTAAGGGAAGCCATTAATATCATAAAACATCAAAAAAGTCAAAGAGAGTCAAAGCCCATAACATCATTACATAACTTGTCCAACAACACCTTTACAATTAGAATGGAGCGGGGGCCAAGAAAAATTTTTGGGCTCACCCTCATACTCAAAAGCATACAAATAGATAATGAGAGTCTTTATATAACACAAGAGCAAGAGATATCATCCCTGAAATTAAGGACTCACCAAACTTGCTTTGTGAAGGTAGTACTAGCCACGGGGAGGATGAGGATGATCATGATAAGCTCTGGTTCCTACATGGAAACATCATGTAGGCATAGAGTATGCGTTAGTATGTTTGAATGTACTAAGTACATAGGATGCAATGCAACAAGAGATATGCAACATAATCTAAATGCATAATTAGACAATGGATGAGTATATAGCAATATGGCATGCATGAATGATACTTGAATTAAACATGCTTATATAGAACATATTACATGTGTAGCAAGAGACCATCATGTCCAAGGCCTACCACCCCCTTGGAGAGGCAATGAGGTACCAACCCCTCAATTGGTTTATTGTTGTCACACCCTACCATCCATGGTGATTGAGGTATCAACCCCTCAATTGGCTGATTGTTGTCACACCCTACCATCCATGGTGATTGAGGTATCAACCCCTCAATTGGTTGATGGTTGTCTCACCCTACCATCCATAGTGATTGAGGTATCAACCCCTCAGTTGGTTGATGGTTGTCTCGCCCTACCATCCATGGTGATTGATGTATAAACCCCTAAATTTAGTTGATGGTTGTCTCATCCTACCGTCCATGGTGATTGAGGATACCCCTCAATTGGTTTATGGTTGTCTCACCCTACCATCTATAGTGATTGAGGTATAGCACCCCCTCAATAAGGTATGGTTAACTTACAACACTATAGATACTTTTCATGAAGACAAAACATATATACCTTCCTTTCAACATCATAAAGTCATTCAAGTCATAGGTCATGTAATGGATTATCAATAGTTCAAGAACCCAAAATTGGACATTTTATCAAACAATTGGCGGGTCTGCAATGCTAGTGTAAAATCATGCAATTCAAGAGTGAAATCATGCAAGAATACTTAAAGTATATCAACCCATCAATACTTGGTAATACCCTCATGGAATGTCCATTGAAACCCTTCATCAATCTCAAAATAGATACTAGATTCATAGCTCCAAACATTCATAAACAGTCACACTTTTATGAAACTTCAACATAGTTCATAGTAAAATTCATAGTAAGTAAGATCCATAAGTAAATCAACGTAGAAACATGAAATTTATGTAAAAAGGAAGCTTGGGCACCATGGGTGAAAGGACCCAATAGTTGAAACCCATATACCTCAACTTTGGAGAATCTCTTGATGAAGGTTTGATTGAGAACTTGAAGCTTGAGTGAATTCCTTCACATCTGGAATGAGTTTGGGACCCTTGATTTTGAGTGATTTGTCTAAGTGTTTGAGAGAGTATTGGGGAATGTCTTGTAGGATATGAAGATGAAACATGGCTAAGTATAGGTATTTTTACGCATAGGAAGACTTAGGCCTAAGATCCAAAAGCCTTGGACCGAACAACCAAAACTGGGCAAAAAAATATACATCTGTGTGCCCTGGTGGTGTCGCGCCAGGGGCACACAGAGCTCGCTCAATTTATAGTTTAGGAATTTTGAATGTTGATATGGTTGCTCTAAAATCAGGGTTAGACCTATTTCCCACTTAATTTTGTCCTCTGATCACGAATATGAAGTTGAATTTTTGATATCACATAAGGATTTTGAGATATGTGAAAATTACAAATTTGGGCACTTTCGAGGCATATTTTCGGGCACTTTTTGGGGTCGTTTCAATATCTCTCCCTTGAGAACATTCATCCCTAAATGTCACAAAAGCAACATGGATACATGAAAGGCCGGATGAACCAAGTCCATTTCACTAGGCAACTCCAACTCATAGACTACCTTACCAATATTTCTCAACACCCTATAAGGACCCATATATCTTGGAATCAATTTACCTTTTTACCAAAACGAACCACACCCTTCATGGGTGATTCCTTCAAATAGACCCAATCAGCAACCTTAAATTCAAGATTTGTTCTCCTCACATCGGCATAGGACTTTTGACGACTTTGGGCTATTTTCAACCTTTCTCTAATCAACCTTCCTTCTCTATAGCCTCCATAACCATATCCGAACCCAACAATGCTATTTCCCCTACCTCAAACCATCCAACCGGGGACCTACAATGTCTACTATAGAGAGTCTCAAAAAGAGCCATACCAATGCTAGAATGATAGCTATTATTGTAGGCAAACTCAGTGAGAGGAAGATGATCATCCCAACTACCCTTAGACTCCAAAACACAAGCTCTAAGCATACCCTCAAGAGTTTGGATAGTTCTCTCGGCTTGGCTATCCGTTTGAGGGTGAAAGGTTGTACTAAGCTTTACCTTGGTACCAAGACCTCTTTGGAAGGACCTCCAAAAGTGAGAAGTGAATTAACCACCACGATCCAATATGATAGACAAGGGCACCCCATGCAATCTAACCAATTCATGAATGTACAACCTAACATAATCTTTGGCCCCATAAGTAATGTTGACTGGTAGGGAATGAACTGACTTCATCATTCTATCATCCACAACCCAAATAGAATCAAAACCCTTTCTAGTCTTAGGTAACCCAACCACAAAATCCATGTTAATTTTCTCCCACTTCCAAGTAGGAATCTCTATATCTTGGATTAGGCCACTCGATCTTTGGTATTCGGCTTTGATTTGTTGGCAACTATGACAACTAGATACAAATTTGGCAATGTCTTTCTTCATACCTCCCCACCAAAACACATCCCTCAAATCTCTATACATCTTGGTAGAACCAGGGTAAATAGAATAGGAAGAATTATGAGCCTCATCAAGAATCCTCTTTCTCAAGCCATCAACATTAGGTACACACAACCTACCTTGCTTATAGAACCAGGGTAAATAGAATAAGAGGAATTATGAGCCTCATCAAGAATATTCTCTCTCAAGTTATTAGCACAAGGCACACACAACCTACATTGGTACCTAAGGGCACCATCTCCCCCTTGGGAGAAAACCTCCACCTTGCCATCTCTCACCAAGGTCTTCAATCCTAACAAGGAAGGGTCAAGCTCTTGCTTTGCTTTTACCTAATCAACCAAGGAAGATTTTGAACCATCAACAACCACAGCACCACCTTTATCAACCTCCAACATGCACCCTATACAAATAATGACGCCAAATTTTCAAAGCAAATACCACGGAGGCTAATTCAAGATCATGAGTAGGATAATTCTTTTCATGCAGCTTGAGTTGTCTAAAGGCATAGGCTATTACCTTACCATTTTGCATCAAAACGCAACCCAAAACAATTCATGAGACATCACAAAACACAACAAATCGCTCCGACCCTTTCGGTAGATACAAGATAGGAGTGGAGATAAGATTATCCTTCAAGGTTTGGAAACTCTTTTCAAACTCATCAGTCCACACAAACTTAGCCTTCTTTTGGGTCAACTTATCATAGGAGAAGCAATAGAAGAGAATCCATTCAAAAATCTCTGGTAGTAACCCGCTAAGCCCAAGAAGCTCCTAATATCTGATAGGGTCAAAGGTCTATGCCAATTTCTAAGCACTTCCATCTTCTTAGGATCCATCTTAATATCATCCCCTGACACCACATAATCTAGAAAGGCAACTTCTTTCAACCAAAATTCACATTTCTCATAGTTAGAATACAACTTCTCCTCCCTCAATCTTTATAGTACTACTCTCAAATGACTCATATGCTCCTCCTCACTATGAGAGTAGATCAAGATATCATCAATGAAAACCACAACAAACCAATCAAGGTAGGGTTAAAGACCCTATTAATAAGATCCATAAAGATAGCCAGTGCATTAGTCAACCCAAAAAACATAGCCGTAAATTCATAATACCCATACCTAGTATGGAAGGCCTTCTTGGGAATATCACACTCCCTCACTTTCACTTGATGATACCCGAACCGAAGATCAATCTTAGAGAAGTTACTAGCCTTTTGAAGTTGGTCAAATAGATCATCGATCCTTGGTAGAGGATACTTATTGTTTATGGTGACCCTATTAAATTGTCGGTAGTAAATGCACATTTTAAGAAACCAATTTTCTTCTTTACAAACAACACTGATGCACCCCAAGGTGATTGGTTAGGCCTAATAAAGCCCTTCTCCAACAAGTCCCTCAATTGCTCCTTCAACTCTTGTAACTTCGCAGAGGCTATACGATAAGGGGGAATAAAAATGGGTTGAGTATTGGGAAGGAGGTCTATACCAAAGTCTATTTCCCTTTCGGGAGGAACACTAGGAAGGTCATTTGGAAAGACATCAAGAAACTCATTAACCACCAGAACCGACTCTATAGGAAGGACTTTGGACTCCACATCCCTAACCCTCACAAGATAATAGAGACACTCATTAGAGATCAATTTTTGGGCTTTAATGAAAGAGATAAACCTACCCTTGACCATAACATCATGACTCTCCCACTCAAGGATGGGTTCATTTGGGAATTGGAATTTGACACTACGGGTTCTACAATCAATAGAGGCATAATATGCATGCAAATAATCCATCCCAAGAATGACATCAAAATCCACCATATCTAAATCAATAAGATCACAAGGCATTATTTTATGCAGAATGCAAATGGGAAAATTTCCATAGACCTTTCTAGCAATAATAGATGCACCAATGGGAGTAGACACCCAATAAGACTCACATAACAATTCAGGCTCAACATGAAACCTTTTGGCAACAAAAGGAGTAACAAAAGAAAGAGTGGCACTCAGGTCTATCAGTGCATACACATCAAAATAAAAGACATTAAACATATTGGTGACGATATCGGGCATATCATCTACCTCTTGCCTCCCTTGATGAGCATAGAACCGATTGTGCCTTGGGGCACTACCTTGTTGGCCTTCTCTCCCCCAAAGGAAACATATTTGCACCCCATCCTTGTGGATGAACATCCTAACCCTTGTTTTGATTATGAGGATAATCAACCTTCATGTGACCCATTTCTCCACAACTATAGCAAACATTAAGGTCGCTCAAACATGGGCCACCATGGCCTCTACCACATTTTTGACACATAGCATTAGGCACCACTCCACCATTACCATGGGTGTCACAACCCAACCTATGGGCCGTGACTAGTACCCGATCGGGGCACTCAGACACCACCGCTAACCCAGACTCTAATTACGATAACTAACCTATTTCCAAATATTTTGGCCATACTCACAGGTATCCATAGACCTCTATACAAACCAACGGAATCAAAAGATGAGACAGGGCCCCGTCGTACCCGTAAAAGTGCATAATACAAAATGAAAAGGTAGATCTCACCATATCACCAAACTAAGCGGAGCCGACCCTTGGGCCGAACCAACCTCGCTGTATCCAGCCAACTTTAGAATATATATATACATAGTATATTACGCACGACAACAATCGGCCCGGGAACAAAATGAAAAGGTAGTAAATATACCAACTAGTTGCTCCGAAGCAAAGGAGCTCTTCAGAAAGCAGATAGGGATCTTAAGCAGGTGGACCACTACTCTGTGCGTCTATACCTGCAGGTATGGAATGCAGCTCCCGAAGCAAAGGGGGGTCAGTACAAAATACTTACCGCTATGCCAATTTCTAAGCACTTCCATCTTCTTAGGATCCAGGAACACCGCTTTTGGACTGTAATGCCCGTCCAACCTGCAGAATATGTGTATGTTTCCTTTCTACAATACTATTCCGCTGAGGAGTATATGGACAACTAGTCTGAATATCCAATAATAATGTATAGCTTGTCTTAAAATCTTTTAGAATTGTCAAACTTCAAGTAAAAGGTGTCGCAGCAATTTAAAAGAAACATACTTAGTCCAAATCCTACAAACTACTATGAAATGCTTTCAAATAGTTTCCAAGGCCATTCGTTAAAATTACAGTTCTTTATGTTTTTCAAAGTGTTAAGAACATATGTTGCTTCAAACTTATCCAACTTTCACAATTTACAACTTATCAAACTTTCATAACTGACAAACCTATCAAACTTTAAGTTCATAGGAGTCAAGATAGGACTAACTTCTTTTTAAAAGTATCAAGAAAGAACATAGGGCCTAGTTAGCCCGACTTGCCGAAGGAAAGAAATTTTCGAACTTATAACGCTAACTACGATTAATTAAATCATGCCAAGGGACAAAAGGCTTTACATAGCTCTCTTTCTTTGGCCAACTATCCCTAACGTCAAGCCAACCCGACTTACTTTTTCGGACGTCTAATATCTACAATAATCAACTTAGCAAAAAATCCCTAACGTCAAGCCAACCCGACTAAATAAATCGGACGTCTAATATCTACAATAATCAACATAGTGTTCACAATTAGTTAAAACCATTTACGGCCTTAAATTCCAAGTTAGCCCTAATTTTATAAAATTTTTGCCAGCATTTCCCTTTAAATTAGACCACCCCGAGAATCTATCTCGGCCCCAATTCATCAACAACAACAACCACAACAACAATATAAGCCTTTCCAAGATCGTAACCTCACTAAATTCTCTAACACATGTTATTTTCTTGTCAAAACTGAAAAACAGGGCAACATATCAAGTTTATACATACTTACCACATTCAAACACTCCTACACACTCCAAGAACCAATTTATATCATTCAAACGTCAAGCACAACCTTACAATGTCAAAACCCAACATTTCATCACCTATAGATATCCAAGTTCGACCCACACCCCAAGAGTATATACAAACAATCTCCAATACTTCTTTCATCCCACAAGAGTCATTTTTATATTAATTAAATCATCCAAGTTCCACCCATACCTCAAGAGTATATACAAATAATTTCCAATACTTCTTTCATCCCACAAGAATTATTTTTACAATTAAACATAAGTACAAGATTTTAAGACAAAACAACCTCATAAACCCATAATCCCCAAATTCAAACTCCCCCTTCAACACTCATAATTAACTTAAACAAGCAATCCATCATAGTTTTCTTGCAATATAACATTCACCAAAACCCATATAAGCTTTAAATTAACTTATACCAAAAGAAAAATCAACATACCTTGTCAACCCCTTAAGAACTTCAAATCATCAATACCGAATTTTGAAGTGTTTTCTCAAACCAAAGAAAAATCAACATACCTTGTCAACCCCTTAAGAACTTCAAATCGTCAATACCAAATTTTGAAGTGTTTTCTCAATAAACCAATGCTTTCACGCTACTTGGGGGACCCCATATACTAGGCTTGTAGCATCAAAATAACAAGAGGATCAAAAAATGTAAATTTTTTTGCATTTACTGTAGCAACCCGAGAGGGTGCTACAGTGGAGAGATTTTTTTCTTGTTGTTCTAGAAATGAGGCTAAGTGTTGAGACTTGTTCTTGTACAAGTAGCATATATATACATATAAAGACCAAGAGCTTGGCCCACCTCCCATACTTAGTCCAATAATATTGTGACAAAATGAAGTGGGCCAACCTTATCAAAACTCTAGATTTACATGTGTTTAGCAAAATATTTGGTGAAAGAAATTAATAAATGGTCTTGTATGTGTACATGTGTGTATATATATATATAGGTTTAAACACATCTTTTTGAAATATTCAACTTAAATCCTAAATTTCCAATAATGTCTCTTTGGTCCTAAATTTCGTAATTGATCCAAAACACCACAATACAGGTTCTAACATCCTCTCCCCCTAAGAACACCTCACACTTAGATTGAATCAAGCATATCCAGGTATATCTGTTGTAATCATCTACTATAGTCACAAAAATAAGATTTTCCATCACAAGTAGGTACATTAAAAGGTCCCCATACATCACTGTGCAGTAAATAAAAACAACTACTAACTGAAGAAGTGCAAGTAGGAAATGTGAGACTGCCTTGCTTAGCCATAGGACATATAATACAAAGTTCCTGCTGTTCTTTAGACATTTTTGTTCTCAACTCATCAATTTTATTGAGTATCTCCATAGAAAGGTGACCAAGTCTGTTGTGTCATAGGACTAAGTCTGTTTGATTCTTCACCACTGCTCCTACTCTGATCTTTTCATTCCTTTGTAGCCAATACAGTTCATTATGTTCCCTACTAATCGCCAATAGACTCACTGGATCATGACTAAGATCAATTGTTCCAAATTTTCTCTGACTTTCCTCTTGTATTACAACAGAATAACCTTAATTAACACTTAACACAGGATCTCTAAGAAGAATATCACTCCTAACATGATTATAGGTCTCACTCAACCCTATTAAGAATTGTAATAACCTTTGATTGTTCAAATCTCACTTGTTTCAACACAGCCACATCTGGGAGGATGAGGTGCCAGTAGGTTCAGTTCATCCCAATAATCCTTCAATTTTGAGTAGTAAACTGTGATTAAGTTTGTACTCTATGTCAACATGACTATATCTCTCCGCAATTGGTAGATCCTGGTGAGATTAGATATGTGGAACCTCTCCTTGAACTCATCCTATACCTTCTTTACAGTAGATGCCAGTACTATACTTGAAACCAATTCTGGTGCAACAACTCCACTAATCCACGAGAGGAAAAAAAATGCATTGCATCTATCCCTTTGATTAGTTAGTTCTCCCTTATACATGCTTCTATTACAGCTTCCATCTATCATACTTAGCTCATTCTTTCCAAGCAGATAGGTCAACTATAATCCACATCTTGCTGTGTTCTAAGGCATTCACTTTAGCTTGTACTGCACCTATTTAATGTTGAGGAGTAGAAACTTCCTTGAAAGTTAAAGGTTCCGCAGCAATAGCAAGCACCTTTATATAAGACTAGTAGGTATCACTTAAGTCAGAGTATGACGAGTAGTTCTGAATAGGATATGAGCAAACAGCATTAGACTTCTTGATTGAGACGGCAAAATCTTTATGTTACAATGATAGTCTACGTATTTTGATGATCCACCTAGCGTCACTAGGAGTCTCTACATTTTTTGTAATATCAAGTGCATAAACATGATTAAAGTTGTCAGATATTTGTAATTTCTTATGACATCAACAGTTCCACAGGTAAGACTATCTGTTGGAGCTGTCACTTATAAATCAACTTCAGTATCACCATCAACTTGACTCTTAGAACCAGCTTTGTGGTCAATTGGATAGAATAGTATACTGGGATCTTATTGCATAAGTTCTATTACACTTGATGAAATAGC
>DF362994.1:343-38957 GCA_000787875.1 Solanum virginianum
CTTGGTATCGGACTGAGTGAAAAATATAGGTTGCAAACATCCTTTCACTTGAACCTTTAAGGAATCCTACTGACCTAAGGGGACTGGACTAGGTACCACATTGGTTATTTGAACTAGTATATATTGTTTTGTCTATTTACTTTCTATCTTAATTTTTAATCTGGTCTCCTAGTTGACTACTCACTAAACTCAGTTAACTATCAAACAAGTTTCAACTCACCCCCTCATCACTATCATATACTCACTCTCAGTCCACTACTATCAGCATCATAATTTGGACCTGGAGGAACTGATCATCTCCCCCTTTGGCGAAACCTCAAACTACTATCTCTCTATGCAAAGTAAGCATGAATACCATTTCTGAACTCAAATACTCAGATACATAAATGCTTATTCTCATAAATAGACTTAACAGACAATATCTAGAGTTTAAACTTTACCTCCAACATCATTATTAGGAATAAATACGATCAAGGACTTCCAAACTCAAGTACATAGAGGCTCAAAAGGAACATCAACTTAATGATAGGAACACAACTCCATTATCAGAATTCAGGAGCACTCATTCTCTCCCATCACCTATAACTCGTCTACTACAATCAACAATGGCATAACAGGCCAAAGGTCAGTGCATGCCTAAGATGACATCAGAATCAAGAATTCTCACTCTCTCTCATCAACAATAACTCCATTTCTATCATCAATACTTCTATTAAGACTGGAAAGCTGGATTACTCAAAGTGGTTTGAATAGAGATCATTAGCATGATTGTATCAAAAAATCTTATCTGAGGACATTCATAATGAAGTATAATCTTTCTCGCCTATCAAGACTCACTATAAGTTCACAGAATTATATGTAGTGTAAAATTCAGGTCATATCTCATTCAACATCGGATTGGAAACTCTTGGATCCATGGAGTTAGATCAAGATTAATAAATGAATTCATTGCTTCTTATCCTCGAAACTCAACATGAATAGGAATTAGCATGATGTGCGTGGGACTAGGCCATAGGTATGGCAGTCATATACCAGAAGGGAATAGAATATTATCTCAATTGAAGGGTAAAGATCATATGAGATTGAAAAGAGCTGATATCTCATCTTGATCATCCCATTACTATCGAAGACTCAAGATCTACTATTGTTTACCACCTCGTCATCACCCCCTAAGCTCTGAAGGTCCTCTCTCTAAATTTGTGAATCAATATCCTCCGCTAGGCTATAATCATATACCTCCATATGGTAAATGAATTACTATCCACAAGAATATCTTAAACTCTTCTGTTATGCTATAGTCGCATACATATAACTAGCCACTCAGACTCTTTTCAACGATATCACTCTTAGCTCTTTCTTGTTTCTATGGAAATCTCTCTATATTTGTTATTCTTATGGTGTACATAACCACTTCTCACAAGTCTTACCATCTAACCTTCTCTTTTTGCCTGCAAACTCCCAACTCCTGTGCCCTCATAAACGCATTTCTATAAGACTTAGTCTATCATGGAAAACTTATAATCGTCTATCCATAAGCCTCAAATCGACTTAGCTACTTGTGACGACAAAGATTACTTACGTCAGCCTACTACACATCGACAACTCGAATACACAATCTAGAATCTTATAGTAGTCATACTTAGAGCTTCACACATCTTTACACTATCATAGGTACATATCTCAAGACTCTTCTTATCTATTGAGCTATCCTCATCTCACTCATCTTCCCTAAGGGGCACTTGTACCCTGCCCATAGCATAACATTTCTTACAAATCAACACCTTCTTCTTAAGACATACACTAAGGCAAGCCTCTTAGAGCAAATCATCCAACTAAGGCTATCACTCTCATGATGCTCTCTCCTCTTTAACACTATTCTTCAAAATTCAAGCTTAGGGTCTAGTACTAACATGTGCATCTATCACACACCTCTATAATGCTAACTTACAACTACTAGGTAAAACTTTATGGAGCATAATCCCACTAAAATCTCATAAAGAGTGTTCAATCAACACATCCCTTCCTTATAACTCAGTACCACTCACCTATTCAATCATATCCCTTTATCTGACTAAGGTCATAGCTCGATGAGTCTTATGAACTCTCACTTAAAAGTCATAAGCCTATTTTAGATCTACCACATTGAAAACACTATTTTCCCCTATTCAACATCTACACTTCACCCTCAATAGTATGTGCCATGACCCAAACCTAGGGCCTAGACGTGACACGGCAAATTGGAACCCGAAGGGAACCCAGACAAATCGCTTAGCATATCATACACACATCCTTGGTCACGAAAGTAAAAAAACAATAATCAGAGACATAAATAATGATAAAGGGACTAAGGGGAGTCTTTCATAACCTTAAAACATCCAAGAGTCAAGAAGAGTCAATATCATAACATAATTACATCAATTGGTCCAACAATACCTCTAGCATAGATCGAGCGAGGGTCAAGACAATTTTCGGGGTCACCCTCATAGTATCATAAGTTCAACATTAAGAGACAACAAGAGCAAGAGTTGCATAGCTAGTGTCCCCAAACTTGAGGACTTAACAAAGTTTATCTTCAAAATGTAAAAACTAGCCACATAGAGGATGATCGTGAGGTTCTCCCGTTCCTACATGGTAATATCATATAGGCATAAAGTATGCATTAGTACATTTGAATGTACTAAGTATGCAGAATGCAATGCAACAAGAGATAGACAACATAGTCAAAATGCATAGTTATAAGCAAGGGATAAGTATAATAACAACATGGCATGCATGATCAATGCTTGAAGTAAGACATCCTTCTATAGAGCATATTACATATATTGGAAGAGACAATCATAATAGACCAAACAAACTATTACTTGGAATCCAAGGCATATCACCCCCTTGGAAGGTGATTGAGGTATCTAGCCCTCAATTGGTAGATGAGCATATCACCCCGCAACATAGTGGTCAAGGTATACCCTTCAACATGGTAGATGGACATAGCACCCCCAATCAATGTGGCCAAGGTATATACCCCTCAATATGATCTATGGGCATAACACCACCCATCAAAGTATTTGAGGTATATCACCACCTCAACAAGGTGTGGTCAACTTGCAACACTCTAGACACTTTTCATGAATTCAATACATACATACAATACCTTCATAATCATAGAGTCACTTGACTTGTAAACCATGTCATAGACCATCAATAACCCAAGAATTCATGTCAAGACATTTTATCAAACACTTGGCGGGTATGTAATGCTAGTTCAAAATCATGCAATTCAATAGTGAAACATTTGAGAAAACTAAATCTAAATCAACCCACCAATACTTTGTAACACCCTCATGTAAGATACCTTGAAACCCCTTATCAAATCTCATAATAGATCATAGATTAATAGCTCAAAACATGCATAAATAGTTAACACTTTATGAAACCCCAACATAGTTTATAATCAAATTTCATAATAAGAGATACCCATAGATAATCCAACGTGGAAACATGCAATTTACATAAAAAGGAAGGTTGGGTACAATGGGTGAAAGGACCCAATGGTTGAAATCCACATACCTCAAATTTGGAGATTTCCTTGATGTACATTTGAATTAGAACTTAAAGCTTAAATGAAGTTCTTGAAATCCAGAAATGAGATTGGGACACTTGAATTTTGATGAAATATTTGGCTAAGTGTTAGAGAGGGTTTTAAGAGTGTCTTGAGTGATATAGAGTTGAAAAATGGCTAAGTATAGGTATTTTTATGCATAAGAGGGCATGGGCCCAAGACTCTTAAGACTTAGGATGAAATAGAAAATTGGGAACAAAATAACACTAATCCCTGAATGTCAAAGAAGCGTACATAAGAGAAGTAATAATGTATATCTAAGCCCAACATGAATGCAACAAATACACTTAAACAACACTTTCAAAAATCTCAATATGAATGTCAAAAATTATCATAAACTTGTCAATATAAACAAGAATGTATACAAATGACATAAGGGCTGAGACTTAAGACTCGAAATCATATAAGGGGCTTAAATTTAGTACCTTAAGCTTGAGTAGCATGGAAGAGATAGGGATATCACTTTTGCATGTTCACCTTGGCTTCCCATGTAGCACTTTCAACTTGTTGATTCCTCTAAAGGACCTTAACGGAAGCTACATCCTTGTTCCTCAACCTCTTTACTTTTCTATCCAAAATTACTACCAGAACCTCTTCATAAGTGAAATTGTCTTCCACCACACCCAGAACATCCAAAGGTATAATAATATTTGGGTCACCCACACACTTTCTCAATATGAAGAAATAGAAGAACGGATGAACCATATCCATTTCAATAGGCACCGCCAACTCATAGGCCACCTTACTAATCCTCCTCAACATTCTATAAGGTCCCACAAACCTAGGATCAATTTACCATTCTTGCCAAACGAATCATAGCCTTCATGGGTAAGACCTTCAAATAGACCCAATCACAAACCTTAAATTCAAGAGCCCTTCTCCATACATAAAAATAGGACTTTTGTCAATTTTGGGCTATTTTCAACCTCTACCTTATCAACCTTATCTTCTCCAAGGCTTCTATGACTAAATTCGGACCTAACAAGGCCATATCCCCCACCTCAAACCATCCAACTAGGGATCTACAATGTCTACCATAGAGAGCCTCAAAAGGAGCCACACCAATACTTGAATGATAACTATTATTGTAAGCAAACTCAATGAGTGGAAGATGTTCATCCCAACTACCCTTAAACTCTAAAACACAAGCTCTAAGCAACTCCTCAAGAGTTTGGATAGTTCTTTCGGTGCGGTTATCCCTTTGAGGGTAAAAGGTCGTACTAAGCTTAACCTTGGTACCAAGACCTCTTTGGAAGGACTTCCAAAAGTGAGAAGTGAATTAAGAACCACTATCTGAAATAATAGACAAAGGCACCCCATGCAATCCAACCAACTCATAAATGTATAACTTAGCATAATCTTCGACACAATAAGTAGGTTTGACTCGTAGAAAGTGAGTCGACTTTATCATTCTATCAATCTTAACCTAAATAGAGTCAAAATGCTTTCTAGTCTTAGGTTACACAACCACAAAGTCCATATTGATTTTCTCCCACCTCCAAGTAGGAAACTCTATATCTTGGGCTAGGCTAGCTGGCCTTTGATGTTCGGCTTTTACTTGTTACAAATTATGAAAACCATATACAAACTTAGAAATATCTCTCTTCATACCACCCCACCAAAACACTTCCCTCAAATATCTATACATCTTTGTAGAACCGAGGTGAATAGAATAGGAAGAATTATGAGCTTCATCTAAAATCTTCTTTCTTAAGTCATCAACATTAGGCACACACAACCTACCTTGGTACCTAAGGGCACAATCTTCCTCTTGGGAGAAAGCCTCCACTTTACCTTCTCTCACTAAGACCTTCAATTCAAGTAAGGTCGGGTCAAGATTTTGGTTTGCCTTTACCTTCTCAATCAATGAAGATTTAGAGCCATCAACAACAATTACACCACCATTGTCAACCTCGTCCAACCTATCTCCCAATCTAGCCAACCGATAAACCTCTCTAGTCACCTCTTTGCCACCACCATTAACATATGCTAGGCTACCCATAGACACCCTACTTAGAGCACCGGCCACAATATTAGCCTTATCGGGGTGATAATGCTCACTCATATCATAATCTTTAAGGGGCTCTAACCACCTTCTTTGTCTGAAGTTATGATCTTTTTAAGTGAACAGATATTTGAGACTCTTATGATTGGTAAACACATCAACATGAACCCCATACAAATAATGACGCCATATTTGAAAGAAAATACCAAGGCGGCCAGTTCAAGATCATTGGTAAGATATTTCTTTTCATGCACCGTATGTTTCATAGAGGCACAACCTATCACCTTACCATTTTGCATAACAATATACAACAAACCCTTCTAACCCTTCAGGTAGAGACAACAAAATAGTGGATTCAAACTTATCTTTCAAAGTTTGGAAACTCTTCTCACACTTATCGGTCCACAAAAACTTTGCCTTCTTTTGGGTCAACTTAGTCATAGGAGAAACAATAGAAGAGAACTCATTCATAAACCTCTACCAGTAACCTGTTAAATCCAAGAAACTTCTAATATCCACTGGGGTCAAGGCCAATTTCTAATCACCTCTGTCTTCTTAGGATCCACCTTAATACCATCACCTGACACCACATGACCTAGGAAGGCAACCTCTTTCAACCAAAACTTACATATTTCATAATTGGCATACAACTTCTTCTCCCTTAAGATTTGCAACATCACCCTCAAGTGATTCACATGCTCATCCTCATTATGTAAATAGATCAATATGTCATTAGTAAAAACCACCACAAACAAATCAAGGTAGGGTTCAAAGACCCTATTCATAAGATCCATGAAGATAGCCGATGTATTAGTCAAAATAAAGGACATAACCACAAACTCATAGTGCCTATAACTAGTCTGGAAAGCCATCTTCGGAATGTCACACTCCCTCACTTTCACTTGGTGATACTCGAATCGAAGATAATCTTAGAGAAATCACTAGCCCCTTGAAGTTGGTCAAAAAGATCATCAATCCTTGGTAGAGGGTACTTGTTCTTTATGGTGACCCTATTAAGTTAATGGTAATCAAGGCACATTCTAAGAGTACCATCCTTATTCTTTATAAACAACACTTGTGCACCCCAAGATAATTGATTAGGCTTTATAAAACTTTTCTCCAACAAATCCCTCAATTGCTCCTTCAACTCCACTAGGGCCATACTATAAGGGGGAATATAAATGGGTTGAGTGTCGGGAAGGAGGTCTATACCAAAATCCATTTCCCTTTCGGGTGAAAGACTGGGAAGGTAATCGAGAAAGACATTAAGAAACTCATTAACCACCGAAACTAACTCTATAGGAAGGACTTTGGACTCAACATCCCTGACCCTCACAAGATGATAGAGAAACCCCTTAGAAATCTACTTTTGGGCTTTAATGAAAGAGATAAATTTACCCTTGACCACCACATCAAAACTTTCCCATTCAAGGACGGGCTCATTAGGGAATTGGAATTTGACCCTATGTGTTCTACAATCCATAGAAGCATAATATAAATGCAACCAATCCATCCCAAGAATAACATCAACATCCACCATATCTAGTTCAACAAAATCACAAGCTAACATTTCATGCAAAACAAAAATGGGACAATTTTTATAGATCATTTTAGTAATAACAGATGCACCAATGGGAGTAGACATTTTATAAGGCTCTCCTACATCCCCTTTTTGGTGGTTTGATATAGGGGAGATGTCCTTGTTAGGCTCGAATTTGGTTGTGGAGGCTTTGGAGAAGGTGAGGCTGATAAGGGAATGATTGAAAATGGCTCAAAGTAGGAAAAAGTCCTACTTTGATATGAGGAGAAGAGACCTTGACTTTAATATTGATGATTGGGTTTGCTTGAAGGTCTCACCCATGAACTGCATGGTCCGGTTTGGCAAGAAAGGGAAATTAGGCCTAAGGTTTGTGTGACTCTACAGAATTTTGAGGAGAATTGGTAAGGTTGCCTATGAATTGGAGTTGCCTATGGATATAAGAATCTCTCATCCCAATATTTATGCGTGCATATTTAAGATGTGTGTTGGTGACCCAAGTGCTATAGTGCCCTTGGAGGTTGTGGGTGTTGTAGAGGATAAATTGACCTATGAGGAGGTCCCGGTGAAGATATTGGATAGGCAAGTAACTAGGCTGAGAAACAAAGATGTGGCATCCGTCAAAGTCCTTTGAAGGAATCAACAAGTTGAACACTTGGGAAACCAAAGCGGACATGAAGTGATGATATCCATACCTCTTTCACTCGATGCAAATCGAAGGTAATAAATTAAGTCCTATATATGCTTTTGAGTCTTATCTTTCATCCTTCATATCCTTTTTGCATGTATACATGTTCATGATGACTAGTTTTGGTGATATTTGGTACATATGTTTAAAACCTTTTGAGAATGATGTTTAAGTGCATTTGTTACATTCATGTTAGGCTGAAAGTCTCTTATTCACTTCTCTTACGCATGGTTTTTTTACATTTAGGGATGAATGTTCCCAAGAGGCAGATATTGTAGCACCCCTCATGTGCTTTGGCAATTCCCTATATTGTAATTCTTACATATCATAAAATCCATGCACGATTGAAAATCCAACTTTATATTCTTGTTCAGGGTGCAAAATTGTATGGTAAAAGGGTAGACCTCAGTTTTTAGATTACCCTAGCAAAAAAAATTCACAACGGGAAGAAAAGATAGTATCGATCCGCAACTAGGCCACATCGCGCCTAGGTCGCGGAGCTGTGTAATATCGCCCCAGGGACACGCCCGCGTCACGACTAGGGCGTGGACCAGTGAAAAAATTTCTTTATTTTCCTGCTTCATTCAAGGGATTTGGGTAATAACTCAATGCCCCTATAAATGTGTAAACTCCCTTCCTTAGCTATTTTTCAACTCTAAAACCTTTAAAAACCTATCAAGTCATCAACCAATTCCGTATTTTTTTCCAAGAACCTTAAGAGCACACTTTGAATTTCAAGGGCCCAACTCAAGCATCAAGTCTTCCTCAAATTTACTCCATGAAATTTCAAGTTTTTGGTATGAGGGTCTTAATCCATGGGTCCTTTGACCCATGGAGCCCAACCCACTCTTTTGATTCCAATTTCATAATTTCAAGTTGTATTCTTCATGGGTAACTTCTATTATGCATTATGAACATGAGTTATGATTGATTTTACCAAGTATTGAGTTATTATATATAAATTGCTATTGAAAGCTCATTCCATGAGTTTACTTGAAACTATTTAAGCTATGCATGATATGAACTATGGAAACTATGTCACATTGTGAACTTTTGATGGATTTCATGACACCTAAAAAAATAAGGGTTTTACAACTATATTGGTGGGTTGAATTGCATGACCTTAAAATAAATTAATTTCATGTTTTATACTATCTAATTGCATTATTTTGAGCATGTGTCCATGTACCCACCATCTTTTTAAGAATTGCATGATTTGCAAGTCAAGTATTTTTATGATAATTATTGGCTCCCAAACATGTATTGAACTTATGAAGGTTTCCATGATTTACAAGTGACATGTTGAGCCTTATTCTATAATTCCACCCTCTTGTGAGCAAATTATGTCTATTTGAAAGGTCAAGCATGATTAATAATTTACCCTCATTTTCAAGAAAAGCTCATTAGTAGGGTCAAGTATGTTACAATCTCTACCCTCATCTGAAATGGAATACCTATTAGAAGTGGTCAAGTCCATGAATTGTTTTCTACCCTCTAGTATAAGGTATATGCCCATGTTAGGGTCAAGTATATTGTGGGATTAGACTTAGCACTGATTGAGGCTTAAGGTAGGGGATTGGTTCAAGGGGTCCTTTGTGCCACCATAGGATTATATTATTTCCCTAAAAGGGGCTTAGTAGTGGATCCATCTAGGTCAAGGTACCCACAAAGTGGGGTCAAGAATGGTTTACCTTGGCAAGTAGACCACACCTTCTCCGATGGGGTGTCATGAATCAAGATTCCAAGTAATAGTTCACTTGGTTGTATTTGTCAGTTAAGGTCATCTCCAACTTATAAATATGTTATTTTATGCAAGTTGATGGTTTACATGCATGTTTTATTACAAGCATAGTTCATACATGTCATATTAAGATTATATCCATTGTTTTTTTATTATGCTTCTTGATTATCTTGGCTTATGTCCTTATTACATTGCACCCTGCATACTTAGTACATTCCAAGTACTAATGAATACTCTATGTGTACATGATATCACCATGTAGGGACCAGATCTCCTATTGATCATCCTCCTCCATGTGGTTAGTTGATTTGCTTAATGAAGCCTTTGTTGAGTCCTCAACTTTGATGACAATATCTACCTTTCATTCATCCTATGTTAAGACTTGTTTATTATGTTTGAGTGTGAGATCGAGAACTATCTTGGCCCCCACTCTATTCTACATAAAGGTGTTGTTGGATAATATGATCGTCTATACTTTTGAGCTTGACTTTTATTTCATTTATGTTGGTATGAAAGACTTCCCTTAGTCCTTATTCCCTTCTTCATGTTGACATTTTTTGATGATGAGATGAAAGTCCCAAGTTTCACTTCCCTTAGACTCTACTGTCACTTATTATTGCTTTCTTTGGCATCCGTAATCAAGGATGTGTGAATGGTATGCTAAGAGTCTTGTTTAAGGTCTCTTTGGGTTCCTCATTCACTGTGTTACATCTAGGCGCTAGGCTTCGGTCATGACAATTTATGTCCTTAATGTGCTAATATTCTGTATATCTTTCCATAATTTTCAATGTTGTAAAACAATAATTAATGGTATCATCACATCCTCCTCCTTAAACACTAGGGAGCTGAGCTATTATAGGTTACAAAGCCACTCTTGTATCAATCTTGTCCATATGGACCAGAGTTTAATTAAATTTCGGAAAACTTCGATATAATGGGAAAACTTTCATACTAAGACTAGGTTAATCTCGTGTTGTGAGACAAACCTCAGTGAGGATATTGATCCATGTTAGGCTTCAACAGTTTTGATGATATTAAATAGAACTAGGTTCAAAACATCGCACTAGGTGAAGAGAAGTATGTGAAGAGGCATAAAGGGCGTAGATTCATTTAACAGGAAGATCTTATCCATAGTTGAAACAAGACTCTTACGATAATAAATGACCAACGATACTAGTTGCAAAGAAGTCTCCTATCAGGACTCTTCTAGGATGCAATATATAAGGAAAATGTTAAACCCTCAAATGGAAATTTTTGCAATATTAAAATGTAGAACCTAGCAACAAAGACAACCTACATTTTGGCAAACACAATGTTAAAGAAAAAAGATCTAGAGTTACATTTTCTTTCTAATGTTACATTTTCCTATTTAACATTATTGTTGAGTGAAAAATAGTTGTAAGCAAGGCTTTCTGCTGAGAGAGAATTTGTGTGGGGAATGAGTTTCGCTTTTTGCAATGTTAGAATTGATCACTCTTGATCAGTTAGGATGTGAAGTGATAAATGAATTTAAGTATCGCAAAGTTGTAATCTTGCCATTGCTCTTTTTGAAGTAGTGAAGGTGCTGAAATCCTACAAGTTGTAGATGGTAGTTGTTTCTCCCTTGGGCAAGGAACTTTTCCTCTCTATGGTGTATATTATTTTTGTTATTGTCTATGCATGATCTTAACTAGTATCTATACAAGAACCTAGTTATTGTTAATGGTAGGGTACAAAGCTTTTCAGTTCATATTTAAGAGGGGGTATATGTGACGCCTTTCGTAGGATAAAATGTCCTGCACCAAAAAAACATAAGAGAGATGTTACGTATATAAGTAAGCAGACCTCATAACATAGTTATGTGTTTTAACCTATGTGGGCCTATGGCTAAAATGGACACTATCACTAGTAACAACAACAACAACATACCCAGTAAAATCCCACAAGTGGGGTCTGGGGAGGGTGGATGTACGCAGCCTTACCACTACCTAAATAGAGAGGCTGTTTCCTGGGGACACTATCACTAATGAGTTGGGTTATTATAAATATTATTAGAGCCACTTATGTATCAATCTTGTTGATGTAGGCCAAAGTTTAAATGATTTTAGGCAAATTCAGGAAGGCAGGGCAAACCTTAGTTAAAATATTGACTATATAAGTAAGCAACCCTTCCACCATAGTAACATGTTTTAAAATTGAGTTGACTTAGGCCAAAAGAGAATAATATCAGTAGTGGCGTAGGTCGTTATATTCTTCCTTCCTGATAATATATCCATCACTACACTTTCAGTTTCATCCTCGAGTCATAATCTTACCAAATGAGTGATGTCATCATTCGAGTCTTGCAATTATTGCACATCACTTACTTATTCAACATGTATGAATTCAACAGGCTTTGGAGCTTATTGCTTTAAGATCAATTGGATGATCAAGGGTAGAATAAATGAGTAGCTTCTTAAGTGTCTGCATGGCCTCTCAATTATATATTTTATCGTCAACAAAACCTATTTCTCTAATACCACATATGAACTGAAATGAAAGGTAAAACATCTGATAAAACATTGAGTTATTATGTGGAAAGTTAAAATTAAAAAACTCTTAACGTCATAAAAAAAAAAGCTATGCAAGGCTTCATTTGGAGTTTTACAAAATAAAACATGACATAAATATGGTATCTATGGAACTTCTAAGATACATATGAGACAACGCCATGACTATACCCAAAAATATTTGAACTATCACTTTATAAACAAAAGTGCTTCATTGATAAATAGGGCTCACTAGAAGCCAATGAAATGAGCGGAGTACCTGTAAGGATCATTGCTATCATGACTCAAGCCTAGGGCCTAGACGTGACATAGCGAAAGAGGAACCCTAAGGAACCCCAAACAAGCATCTTAACTTGTCATTACACATCATTGGTTGTGGAAGCATATAAATACATAAAGAGTAAGAATAAAGGCAATGGGACTAAGGGTAGATTGCATTAACATCATAATCAAGAGTCAAAGTCAACCTCATAACATAGATACATAATATGTCCAACAAACACCGCTAATACATATATAGAGCGGGCGCCAAGACAAAGCTATTGGGCTCATTGTCATAGTCAAAATAGAACATTAGATGGAACATCTCAATACATAATAGGAATAACATAGACTAAAGTCCCCAAAATAGAGCACTCACCAACTAGCTTTGAGTAGCACCGATCTAGCCACATGGATTAGGCATGGTCTAATGCATCACTTTATATACGATTCATCATATGCTCTAGTGCAACACTTCATATAGGAATAATCATATACATAAGCTTATTTCATCATCATATCATCGTTCATATCATATCTCATGCTTTGGACCTTTATTTCCTCAAGTAACCATAATCGGACATTTTATCGAACACCTTGGGGGTGTGTAATGAGGGTAAAAGACCATTTAATTTAGAGATGAAACCATGCAAGAAAATCTGTTGTGAAACCATAAATCAACACCTTGTAACACCCCCAAGACATTCACGTCAAATCCCCTCATTAAAATCAACATTAGGTCTAAGATCTAGAGATCAAAACATGCTAAAACAACTATACTTTCATGAACATAAATTAGTGTGCAGTAATCTAGAGATTAAAACATGCAAAAACAATCATACTTTCATGAACATAAATCACTATGCAATAAATTTGTCAATATACAAGACCCATATGTGAAATCTACTTTAAATCATGCAATATTAGTAAATAGAGGGTTTAGGAATCATGGGTGGAAGGACCCAATGGTTAAACACCATATACCTTAGATTTGAAGAATTTCTTGGTGAAGATGGAGGTGAGAACTTGAAGCTTAGAAGTCCTTAAGATCCGAAAGAGATTTGGTCACTTGAATTTAGAGTGAAATATTAGTATAAGGGATTGGGAGAGTATTTTATCAATAAAATGAAGAACTTAAGGGTTTTGGGACCTTGAATGAGCATAAAAACGTCAATATAGAGCTTAGAAAGAGTGAGAAAGGACCAAAATAACCATTCCTATAAAGCTATCTAATGGCTGTTACGGGCTCCGCTACGACTCATAGGTAGCACTACGACTCGTAAGACCCTTCACATGACCCCTAGGCTCAATTTTGTTGTCTTTAGAAATTGCTACGAGTCTGATCTACAACTCGTAATTGTGGGCTCATAGTGCAACTCTGTATTGGCTGTCTTCAGTAAAATGGTCATAACTTTGGACTCCACACTCTAAATAAGATAAAACTAAGTGTGTTGGAAAGATAATGGAAAGGGATTTGATTTGACATGTTGTAGGCCACCCATTTCCAAATATGATAGAAGTTATGCTTGTTTAAAGTTGACCCTTGCATGAACCATCACCCAAAACTCAACTCGTAGGGAATTCTTGAACTCGTTTAGGTACTAGGAGTCTCCCAAGAACCTAATACACCCCCAACATAACCAAATAAGGCTGGAAACATGGATACATAAGAGCACAGAGTTACAGAGTATCACAATAATGCACAGATTTTGAGATATATAGAAAATAAGATTTCAGGCACTTTCGAGGCCTGTTTTTAGACACTTTTTGGGGTCGTTTCAATATCTTCCCCTTGGGAACATTTGTCCGCAAATATAAAAGAGATGTAAAAGACAAGAATAATCATGAACAATTCATCCCCAACAAGAATGCAACATCACTTTCCAAAATCTCAACACGAGTGTAAAATCATCATAATTTGTCAACTTAAACATGGATGCACATAAATGACATAGGGGCTGAAATATAAGATTTGATATCACATAAGGGACTTAGAATTAGTACCTTAGGATTAATGGAGTGGAAAAGATAAGGATAGCGCTTTTCCATGCCCGCTTCGGCTCCCCAAGTACCACTTTCAATTTTTTGGTTCCTCCAAAGGACCTTAACGGATGTCACCTCTTTGTTCCTCAACCTCTTCACTTGCCTGTCTAAAATCTGAACCGGGACCTCCTCATAAGTCAAGTTATCCTCCACAACACCCTCAAAATCAAGAGGCATAATAGCATTAGGATCACCAACACATTTTCTCAACATAGAGACATGGAACACCGGATGGACCAAGTTCATTTTCGTAGGCAACCTCAACTCTTAAGCTACCTTGCAAATCCTCTTTATCATTTCATAAGGGCCAATGTATCTAGGACTCAATTTCCCTTTCTTACTAAAATGAACCACACCTTTCATTGGAGAAACCTTCAAATAAACCCAATCACTGACTTTGAATTCAAGGTCCCTTCTTCTTACATCGGCATAATATTTTTGGCGGCTTTGGCCTATTTTCAACCTTTCCCTAATCATCCTTACCTTCTCAAGAGCCTCCATGACCAGATCCGGCCCTAACAAAGCCACCTCTCCAACCTCAAACCATCAAACTAGTGATCTACAACACCTACAATAGAGTGACTGAAAAGGAGCCATACCAATGCTAGAATGATAGCTATTGTTATATGCAAACTCAATTAAAGGAAGATGATCATACGAACTACCCTTCAACTCCAAAACATATTCCCTAAGCATATCCTAAAGGGTTTGAATTGTCCTTTTAGGTTGGCCATCTGTTTGAGGGTGGAAGGTCGTACTAAGCTTAACTGTTGTACCAAGACCCTTTTAAAAAGACCTCCAAAAATGAGAAGTAAATTGGGCACCACGATCCAATATGATGGACAAGGGAACTCCATGCAACCTTACAATCTCATGGATGTACAATTTTGCATACTCTTTAGCCCCATAGGTAGTTTAACCGGTAGAAAGTGAGCCAATTTTGTCATCCGATCAACCACCACCCATATAGAATTAAAACCTCTCCTAGTTTTGGGCAACCCAACTACAAAGTCCATATTAATCTCTTCCCACTCCAAGCGGGCACCTCAATGTCTTGAGTTTGGCCACCCGGCCTTTGATGCTCAACCTTTACTTGTTGGCAAATATATCAACCGGAAAGGAATATTGCAATGTCCCTCTTCATGCCACCCCACCAAAACATATCCCTCAAATCCCTAAAATCCCTATACATTTTTGTTGGCTTGGGATGAATGGAATAAGAAGAGTTATGGGCTTCATCAAGGATCTTTTCCATCAAACCATCAACACAAGGAACACACAAACTACCTTGGTACCTAAGACCACCATCTCCCCCTTGGGAGAAAACCTCCACCTTACCACCACCAACCAAAGCCTTCAACTCCAACAAAGAAAGATCAAGGTCTTGCTTTGCTTTCACCTCATCAACCAAAGAAGATTTTGAGCCATCAACAATAACAACCCCACCATTATCAACCTCTTCCAACCTAACCACCAACCTAGACAACCGATGCACCTCCCTAGCGAACTCCTTACCACTACCATCCATATGAGCTAGGCTACCCACAGATACCTTACTTAAATCATCCACAACAACATTTGCCTTACCTCGATGATAATGCATAATCATATCATAATCCTTAAGGAATTCTAACCACATTCTTTGCCTCAAATTGAGATCTTCTTGAGTGTAACACATATTGGAGGCTCTTATGATCTGTAAAGACATCCATATGCACCCCATACAAGTAATGACACCAAATCTTTAAAGCAAATACCATGACAGCTAATTCAAGATCATGAGTTGTTTAGTTCTTTTCATGCACTTTGAGTTGCCTAGAAGCAAAGGCTACGATATTACCACTTTGCATCAAAAACAACCCAAACTAACCCGGGAAGCATCACAATACACAATGAAACCCTCTGGCCCATCTGTAAGAGATAATATAGGAGCAGACACAAGCCTATCCTTCAATGTTTGGAAGCTCCTCTCAGAATCATCTGTCCATACAAACTTAACCTTCTTTTGCGTTAATTTGGTCATGGGAGAACCAACAGAGGAAAACCCATCCATAAACCTCCAATAGTACCCCCGCTAAGCCTAAGAAGCTCCTTATATTCGATGGGGTCAATGGTTTAGGCCAATTTCTAATCACATCGGTTTTCTTAGGATCCTCTTTTATACCATCCCCCGACACCACATTCCCTAAGAATGCAACCTCCCTCAACAAAAATTCACACTTCTCATATTTGGCATATAACTTCTCTTCCCTCAACCTTTGAAGCATAACCCTCAAATGAACTATATGTTCTTCCTCATCCCGAGAATAGATCAACATAACATCAATGAGTACCACAATAAAAGAATCAAGGTAGGGCTTAAGGACCCTATTCATCAAATCCATAAAGATGGCCGGTGCATTGGTCAACCCAAAAGACATCACAACAAACTCGTAATGCCCATACCTAGTCAAAAAGGCCATCTTGGGAATATCACACTCCCTCACCTTCTCTTGATGATACCCAGACCAAAGATCAATCTTAGAGAAATGGCTAGGCCTTTGCAATTCGTTAAACAAGTCATTAATTCTTAGAAGAGGATACCTATTCTTGATGGTGACAATATTGAGTTGCCGGTAGTCAATACACATCCTAAGGGACCCATCCTTCTTTTTCGCAAACAAGTCTGGTGCACTCCATGGTGATTGACTAGTTCTAATAAACCCCTTCTCTAACAAATCCCTCAATTGTTCTTTTAACTCCTTCAACTCTGCCGGGGCCATATGGTATGGAGAAATAGAAATCGATTGAGTATCGGGGAGAAGGTCTATACCAAAATCTATCTCCCTTTTGGGAGGGACACCAGGAAGGTCTTTTGGAATGACATCAAGAAACTCATTTACAATCGGAATTAACTCTATAGTAGAGACTTTGGACTCCACATCTTTGAGTCTCAGAAGATGGTACAAACACCCCTTAGAAATCATCTTATGGGCTTTAATGCAAGAAATGAACTTTTGCTTCACCACCACATCATGACTCTCCCACTCAAGGATGGGGTCATTTGGGAATTAAAACATGACCCTACGGGTTCTACAATCAATAGAAGCATAGTATGCATGCAACCAAGCCATCCCAAGAATAACATCAAAATCAACAATGTCTAACTCAACAAGATCACAAGGCAATATTTTTCTGCAAGATGCAAACTGGACAATTTCTATACACTTTCCTAGCAACAACAGATGCACCAATAGGATTAGACACCTCATATAACTCATGCAACAATTCTGGCTCAACATGGAACTTTCTAGTACCAAAAGGGGTAACAAAGGAAAGGGTTGCACTCGGATCAATCAAAGCATATACATCAAGATCAAAGATTTTCAACATACAGGTAAAAATATCAGGGATATCACTAACCCCTTGCCTCTCATGTAGAGCATAAAATTGATTGTGCCTTCGGGCACCACCTTGAGGACCACCTCTACCCAAAAAGAATGTATTTGCACCCCGGCCCTTACCATAGTTCTTGGACAATCCACCTCTTTGTGACCAAGCTCCTCACATTCGAAGCATGCATTAGAACCCTTTAAACATGGGCCCCCATACCTCTTCCCACATCTAGGACACACATCATTAGGAGCAACTACACCCACACCTTGATGTCTATGGAAGTCAATGACAATTCTCTAATTAGTAGCATGAGGAGGCCCTTGGCTTTGATAAAATCTAGTACCCTTTTTGAACCCTCAAACCAGGCCCTCTCAGCCTCATGACCTCTCTTCTTCCTCAACTTTTCATCCTCTATTTTCTTTGTATAGGTCATCAACCAAGACAAGTCCATGTCACTAATTAGTAAAGCGGATCGGCACTCTTTACTTAATAAATCGAAGACCCCCATAACAAACTTATTCATCCTAGATCTAGGATCAGCCACCAATTGAGGAGCATACTTTGAAAGTTGATTGAACTTGAGGGTATACTCCCTCACACTCATAGCACTTTGCTTCAAATTCATAAACTCAACCAACTTAGCTTCCTAAGCTCAAGAGGGAAGAACCGATTAAGGAAAGCCAAGACATCCATATGCACCCCATACAAGTAATGACACCAAATCTTTAAAGCAAATACCATGACAGCTAATTCAAGATCATGAGTTGTTTAGTTCTTTTCATGCACTTTGAGTTGCCTAGAAGCAAAGGCTACGATATTACCATAACATAACCATTCTCCTTCTCTTCCTTCCATTACTCATACCATATTTGGGTCACACCTTTGAGTTTGCAGGCGATCAACTCTACCTTTTCATTTGGCCCAATACCATGATATTCAATATTTTGTTGACTTTATCAATGAACTCTTGTGGATCTTCATCCACCTTTGACCTATGAAATACCAGAGGATTCATCCTCATAAGTCTCTTACCCTAGCGCTCAGGTAGTAGCATGAGGGGCTTGGGCACCTTGATTGACATGGTTGGCCACCACTTGGGTAAGCATAGTTAGAGCATCCTAGAGTTCACCATTGGTAGGTTGCTCCTTGGGAGTTCAAGCCCTTCTTCCTCCGGTGGTAGGCATGATTTAGCATAACGAAGAACAATCGTTAGAGGAAAACCTCACTACAACTCTATAGAATGACTTAGAACATGAAGAAGGGAAATATTTCCTAAAATACCTCATAGCCTTCTACTCATAGTCACGGCGCACTTCACAACCATGAATAGTACTTTAATCGATGTCGTGTCTTGGACTCTGAGGATCTACCAACCTAGTGCTCTGGTACTAAGTTTGTCACAACCCGAGCCTAGGGCTAAGATATGACATAGAGAATATGGAACCCCAAGGAACCCTAAACAAGCCTCTTAACTTGTCATTACACATCGTTGGTTGCGAAAGCATATAAAAACATAAAGAGTAAGAATAAGGGCAATGGGACTAAGGGTAGATTGCATAAACAACATTATCAAGAATCAAAGTCAAGCTCATAATATAGATACGTAATGTATCCAACAAATACCTCTAATACATAGATAGAGCGGCAGCCAAAGACAAAGCTACCAGGTTCACCCTCATAGTTAAAATAGAACATAAGATGGAAGTCTCAATACATAATAGGAATAACATAGACTAAGGTCCCCGAAATAGAGGACTCACCAACTAGCTTTGAGTAGCACCGATCTAGCCACGTGGATGAAGATGATGAACAACTTGGGCACTCGTTCCTACATTGTAATATAATGTAGAAAAGAGTATGCGTTAGTATGTTTGAATGTACTAAGTATGTGGGATGCAATGCAACAAGAGATAAGCATCATAATCCAAAATGCATAACGATAGGTAATAGGCATAATATAATAATATGACATATATGATCAATGCATAAGTAAAACTGTTTAAGTAGCTTATGCTCATATAGGATATCATATGTGAAGATGTGACCAAGCAAGCTATCCAACCTTGTGTTGGGCTAAGATGGTGATAGTCATACCCCATGACCCAAGGTGGTGAGGTACGCACCCCTCAAATGGTTAATGATTTTGACACCTATCATCTGGGTGGTGAAGTATGAACCCCTCACATGGTTGGTAAGTACTAACCCTTACCTCGGTTACCAAGTTACTAACCCCTTGATAGGTTACCAAGTCTCTTGTCCCACCGGATTAGGCATGGTCTAATGCATCACTTTATATAGGATTTATCATATGCTCTAGTGCAACACTTCATATAGGAATAGTCATGTGCATAAGCTTATTTCATGATCATAACATCATTCATATCATATCTCATGCTTTGGACCTTCATTTCCTGAAGAAACTATAACCAAACATTTTATCGAACACCTTGTGGGTGTCTAATGAGGGTAAAAGACCATACAATTTAGAGATAAACTCATGCAAGAAAATCTGTTATGAAACCATCAATCAACATCTTGTAAAACTCCTAAGACATTTACATCAAATCCCTCAGCAAATTCAACATTAGATCCAAGATCTAGAGCTCAAACCATGCTAAAACAACCATACTTTGATGAACATAAATCACTGTGTAATAAATTTCTCAATATATAGGACCCACATGTGAAATCTACTTTAAATTATGCAATATTAGTAAAAAGAGGGTTTAGGCACTATGGGTGGAAGGACTCAATGGTTCAACACCACATACCTTAGCTTTGGAGAATTTCTTGGTGAAGATGGAGGTTAGAACTTGAAGCTTGGAAGAATTCCTTAAGATCCGGAAGAGATTTCATCACTTGACTTTGGAGCGAAATATTAGTATAACATTTTGAAAGAGTATTCTATCAATACAATGAAGAATGTAAGGGTTTTGGGACCTTGAATGAGCATAAAAACGTCAATCTAGAGCTTAGAAAGGGTGGGAAAGGACCAAAATAACCCTTCCCCAAAAGCTGTCTAACGGCTATTATGGGCCATGTTACAACCCGTAGGTAGCACTACGACTCGTAGGACCCTTAACATGACCCCTAGGATCAATTTTGGAGTCTGTAGAAATGGCTACGAGCCTGATTGACAAGTCGTACCTAACTATGGCTCATAATAGTGGGCTCGTAGTGCAACTCTGCAATTGCAGGCTTCAGTAAAATAGTCATAACTTTTGACTCCAAATTATAAATAAGGTGAAACCAAGTGAGTTGGAAAACTAACTCAAAGGGATTCATTTGACATGTTGTGGGCTACCCAGTTCCAAATGTACTAAAAGTTCTACTTGTTTAAAGTTGACCCTTGCAAGAACCATCACCCAAAACTCAACTCTTAGGGAAGTCTTGAACTCATCTAGGTACTAGGAGTCTCCCATGAACCTAATACACCCCAAACCTAACCAAATGAAGCTTGAAACATGGATACATAAGAGCATAGAGTTACGGGGTGTCACAATAACGCACAGAATTTGAGATATATGGAAAATAAGATTTCAGGCACTTTCGAGGCATGTTTTTAGGCACTTTTTGGGGTCATTTCAATATCTACCTTAAGAGTCTATATGTGCATCAGAAAAAGTTGCAAAACCTTAAAAAAGTAGAAGAGAGTACATGTGAAATAGTACTCACATGATTAGCTTAACCCATATATAAAAAAGTGTGGCGCTTCTTGGGTCATTGTTTTCATATATCTTGGCTTAACAAACCCAGTTACCTAATACAATCTTTGTTCACATGGTCTATTTAATTAATACATGATACAAATTATTCTTAATTCGAGGGTCCTACCGTGTAGTACTATACAAATATTTGGTACGTTTGAGCAGCTCACTGAATAATTTGTTCCTCCAGTAATTTAATAGCAGTGCAGTAATAGAATATAAAATCAAATTATATAAAACTATTTGAGTCCACAGAATTCACTAAGGAATTCAATCCACTCACTATACCTAAGGTTGTGGATTATTTGCTCTAAGGACAAAACAAATAACATATTACAAAAGAAGTGGTACCTCAATCTTTTCTAATTTTAGTGAAGTTAAAGAACCAATAATGGATTCACACGTAGACACAAATTAATTTAGTTAATAAATAATTTATGAATTAATTAATAATGCTATAAAATTAATATTAGAAAAGAAAAATCTTGAGATTAATTAAATAAATTTTGTTCAAAAAATTTGTCAATTAAATCATTTGCCAAAGTCTAAATCGGAGTCGGAGCCAAGCGAGCAATGACGACGACCGCACAAGAGGGTCCCTCTACTTGACTTTTTAAAAGTTGGAGGAAGTATTTCCTAATATAAGGAAATAACTTTTCCTCTATTCTACCAATGAGCGAGAAATGACTCTTCATTTTTCCATTACTTGGTTCTCCTATATTTGCTTATTCTTTCAATCTTCATTTCTCAATTCACACTTTAATACTTAAACCCAACAATCTCCCACATGAATGGGGAATGATTATTTATTTAAAGCATATGTATTAATGTACTTATGTTATCCATAAATAAGGATAAATTGCATCCGGATATGTAGGTTTCCCTTTGAACTTTTCATAGTGAATTTTTATCGGATGTACTCGGTCAATTGATAGATTTGATATCTTTGAATGGTCGACCTTTTTTGTACACCTAGAAAACCTTAGTCACAAAACTAACCCTTTAACTAGTTTTGGTTCTCATTATTTTCTTCGTTTCAGCCATGAAAACTTTCTAGTTCATAAATACATAAAGAACTGGCCGAGTAACCCTCGTTTGTAGCACCCCTCTTGTGCTTCAAAAATTCCCTATATTGTAATTCTTGCATATCTCAAAATTCGTGCATGATTTCAAAAATTCAACCTCATATTCTTGTCCAATGAAAAATATATGTGGGAAAAGAGTAGCCCTTAGTATTTAAATGACCCGTATCGAAAAATAATTTTTGCAACGAGAGCAAAAATAGTGACGATCCGCGACCAGGCTGTGTCGCGCCTAGGTCACAGAGCTGTGTAATATGCATAGGTAATAGATCCGCATTGCACCTATGATGCGGACCAATGCAAAAATTTCCTTATTTTTCTTGCTTCGTTCAAGCACATTTGGGTAATAACATAATGCCCATTAAACGTAAACATCCCCTTCCTTAACCATTTTTCAACTCTAAAACCTTTAAAACCTCTCAAGTCATCAACCAATCCCCCATTCAAATCCATGAACCTCAAGAGCAAACTTTAGATTTCAAGAACCCAACTCAAGCTTCAAGTCTTCTTCAAGTTTACTCCAAGAAATTTCGTGTTTTAGGTATGTGACTCTTCATCCATGGGTCCTTTTCATCCATGGGTCCTTTTCACCCATGGAGCCAAACCCTCTCTTTTGATGAAAATTTCATGATTTCAAGTTGGATTCTTCGTGGGTGACTTCTATTATGCATTATGAACATGAGTTATGATTAATTTTACCATGTATTCAGTTATCATGTATGAATTTCTATTGGAAGTTCATTTAATAAGCTATCATGAAACTATTGAAGCTATGCATGATATGAACTATGGAAACTATACCATATTATAAACTTTTGATGGATTTTATGACAACCATAAAAATAAGGGTTTTACTACTATGTTAGTGGGTTGAATAGCATGATGTTAAAATGATTTAATTTCAGTCTTCCATGTTTTATACTATCTACTTGTATTATTTTGAGCATGTGTCCATGTACCCATCATGTTTGACTAAACTACATGATAAGGATTCTTAAGTTGATGATGAATTATTGTATGACTTGCAAGTTAAGTGTTTTCATGATAATTATAGGCTCCTAAACATGTATTGAACTCATGAAAGGTATACATGATTTACAAGTGACAAGTTGAGCATTATTCTATAATTCCACCCTCTTGTGAACAAATTATGTTTGTTTGAGGGGTCAAGCGTGATTACTATTTTACCCTCATGTTCAAGCTAAGTTCACTAGTAGGGGTCAGGCATGTTACAATCTCTACCCTCATGTGAAGTGAAATACCTACTCGAAGGGGTCAAGTCCATGTATTTTTTTCTACCCTCTAGTATAAGGTATACGCCCATGTAGGGGTAAAGTATGTGAATGAGCTTCTCATGCCAAGTTATCATATCTTTTATAAGTTATTCATGTTATAATTCACCTATGATTATTTTAAGTGTCATGGCCCAAACTAGGGCCTAGATGTGACACGGCAAATAGGGAACCAGAAAAATCCCCAAACAAGCCTCTTAGCATATCATAAACACATCCTTTGTCGGCAAAGCAAGATAAAACAACAAGAGAAACATAAACAAGGAAAATTGGGACTAAAGGAAAGAGTTTAATACTTAAATAACATAGATGAGTCAAAGCTCAAAGCATAATTACATTACTTGTCCAACAATACCTCTAACCATGGAATTGAGAGGGGGCCACGACACTTTTCAGGCTCACCCTCATAGTTATAAGCAACAAAATAAGAAAAGAGTCTTTACGTAAGATAAGATCAATATATATTGTACTTGGAGTTGAGGATTCACTAAATATGCTTTAAGAGATAGTACTAGCCACGAGGAGGATGATCATAAGAGTGTCTAGTACCTACATGGTAAGATTATGTAGCATAGACTATGCGTTAGTACGTTTGAATGTACAAAGTATTCAAGATGCAATGTAACAAGAGATAGGCAACGTAATCAAAATGCATATACATTGGTAATGGGCAAGTATAATAATAATATGGTATGCATGATCAATGCTTAAAGTAAAATATGCTTGCAAATCATTCAACTTGTATAGATCATAGTACATATGTGTGGGAAGATACCTCAACCGATAAAGAATAAGACCAAGCAAGCTACAACTTGGAATCTCGATGATTACCCCTCTGGTAAAGAGGTAGTCTACTTGCCAAGGTAAACCATACTTCAAACTTATGGGAACATGACCTATTTTGTATAAAATAACCTTTCTTATGGGACCATGACATAATTTCGGAAAGGATTTCATAAGAAACTCCACCTTATGGGAATACGATCCATTACGGAAAGAACCTCAAGAGAAAGTGTACTGAGTGGATCCACTAGTGTAGCAAGGGTATAACATAATCTTATGTTGGCATATAGATCTATGAAAGAGAGCACTCCCTCAATCCATTGGTGCTAAATCTAATCCGACGGAATATATAAAATAAGCATAGCTTTAATAACTCGTAAGAAATATGTAAACATGACATGAGTAGCTCTAAAACATCTTTTGACCTCTAATAGTGAGTCTAACTTTAAACATATGAACAGATTATCATCCAGTATTACCCTTGCATTAACACCAATATCAAAGGCTCACATAAGATAAAATATTTGAAAATTGTGCTTAAATTCATATATGAATAAACATAGATAATTTCACAAATTCATAACCTATTTGATAGCCCATATTCATCATAAACTCACTTGACTCATAACCCATGCATTAGATTATTAATAACTCAAGAATCAATGTCAAGACATTTTATCAAACATATGGCGAGTGTGCAATGCTAGTTTAAGATCATGCAATTTAAGAGTTAAACAGATCATAGTTCTATATCTCAAAACACATTGGAAAATTCAATGTAAATCCACCCACCAATACTTAGTAACACCCTCTTGAAAGATACATCAAGATTCCTCATCAAAACTCACAATAGATTATAGTTCCATATCTCAAAACATGCATGGTTAAACAACATTTCATAAAAACCCCAACATAGTTTATATTCAAAATTCATATCAAATGATACTCATAGATAATACAACTTGAAAACATGCAAATTTTGATGAAAAGGATGATTGGGCACCATGGGTGAAAGGACCCAATGGTTGAAACCCGAATACCTTAATCTTAGAGTTTCTTGATCAAGAACATGAGGAGGACTATGAGCTTGACTTGGTTTCCTTGAACTCCAACAAAACTTCTTGAAAGTCTTGAGAATGGATGTAGAATTTGATGATGTTTTGAGAGGGGTTTGGTGAGTTTTTAGGGCTAAAAATTGCTGAAGAATGAGGGATTTTCATATATATATATATATATATATAGGTATTAGGTTCTTACCCAATTGCTCTGGAGTAAAAAAAATTTTTTTTTGGAAATTTTTGAACTTGTCCGCCCCAGGTCCGCATTGCGGACTGGTCACGGACAACTACTATTTTTGTGAAGTTTTGCCAATTTTTTTTTTCTTGGCACGAATAAAGTATACCTTGTAGGTACTCATTTACCCACACAGTTTTGTCCTATGAACAAGAATATGAAGTCAAATTTGTAAAATTCTACGCAGATTTTGAGATATTAAAAAAATTCATCATAGCGTCTTTAAGAGCTATGAGGAGGGGTGTTTAAATATCCCCAATTTGAGATATAAAGAAATTACGATTGTGGGGAATTCCTAGGCAAGTGTGGGGCATTTCAATATCTCCCCCTTGGGAACATTCATCCCCAAATGTCAAAGAAACATACATAAGACAAATAATCGAGATGATTTCAGCCTAACACATGAATGCAACAAATGCATTTAAACATCATTTCAAAAATCTCAACATAAGTGTCAAAAATCACCATAAACTTGTGAAGATAAACATGAATACATGTAAATGACATAAGGCTTGAAACTTGAGACTTGAAAACATAGAAAAGGCTTAGTTTTACTAGCTTAAACTTGAGTAGAATGAAAGAGATACCAATATTGCTTCTTTACGTCCTTTTCGGATTCCGTAGTGACATTTTCGACAAGATGATTCTTCCAAAGGACCTTGACAAACTCTAAATCTTCATTCCCCAATGTTCCACATGTCCATCCAAATTCTCCACAGAGATCCCTTCATAGGTCAAATAATCCTTTTTGTACCCACAACCCCTAAAGACACCATAGCACTTAGGTCACTACACACCACCATAGCATAGACACTTGGATGATCAGAAGAACCATATTTATATCAATGGACAACTCTAATTCATAGGAGATCTTACCAATCCTCTTGAACTCCCTATAAAGACCCTCACACATTGGGCTTAATTGTAACCTTATACACACATACCCCACCTTAGTACCTAAACCCACCATCACCTCCATGGGAATAAACCCCCATTCTCAACTTCACCCAACCTCATTCCCAACCTAGTCAACCGGCGTACTTCTCCAACCACACTATTGTCACCCTAAAGATTCCCAGTTCCCATAGTTAGCAAGCAACTTCTTACTCCTCAAAATTTGCAACATTACCCTCAAATGATTCATAAGATCTTCCTCACTTCCAGAAATGAATCAACATATCACCACTAAAGATAACCACAAATATATCAATGTAAGGTTTGAAGACCCTATTCATGAGACCTATAGACATAGCTGTTGTATTAGCCAAACCAAAAGATACTACCCCAAATTCAAAATATTGAAAAGGACATAAAAAATTCATTGACGACCAGAATCAACTCAATAGGAAGGACCTTAGGCTCAATAATCACTACTCTTATAAGATGATAAATGCAACCCTTAGAGATTAATTGGACCTTCTGACAAGAAATGAACCTACCCCTTCACTACCACTTTACAATCCTCCACTCAAGGATGGGTTCATTAGGGAATTGGAATGTAGCCCTAGGAGTTCTACAATCAATGGAGTCATAATATACATACAACTAATCCAACTCAAGGATGACATTAAAATCCATCATATCTAATTCAGCAAGACCACAAGGCAAGATTTTATGCAAGAAGAACATGGAATAATTTCTATAAACTCTCTTAGCAACAATGGACTCACCAACGGGGTTGACACTACATAAGGTTCACGCAATAATTCGGGACACACATGAAGCCCATTGGCAACAAAAGGAATAATGAAAGAAATAATGGCTCCCGGATCTATCAATGCATACACATCAAAACAAAAAAACCTTTAACATACCAGTGACGATATCGGGCACCTCATCCACCCTTTTCCTCCCTTGAGGAGCATAGAATATATTATGCCTTGGGGCATCTCCTTGATGCCCTTCCCTTCCTCCTTGGCCTGCATTACCACCTTAGCCTTGAGGACTGCCATCTCTATCCTTGGGTTGAGTATGAGGACAACCACTAACTTTGTGACCAAATTCAGCATAACCAAACCAAGCATTAGAGTTCTTCAAACACAGGCACCATGGCCCTTTCCACACTTTCAGCATCTAGGATTTTCACCCCCTCATCACCTTTTTGGAATCTTTGATTTGGGACCCAATTATTGGCAAACCCCTTGTTGAAAACATTGGATGACTCTTGGCCTTAGAATTTGTGGCCTTAAGGATATCGGCCACCCTTGGAACCTTGGAATCCACTTTCAAACCGAGCCCTCTTGGACTCACTAACACTTCTCTTCCTAAGCTTTTCACCGTATAGTTTTTTGACATAAGTCCTGAGGTGCGACAAATCCATATCCCCTATCAACATGGCAGCACGACACTCCTTATTCACTAAATCGAATACATCCATCATAAATTTGTTCATCCTAGAGCTTGGCTCGGCCATCATTTGTGGTACATACTTGGAGAGTTGATTGAACTTGAGGTCATACTCCTTCACACTCATAGTTAAATTCATAAATTCCATTATTTTTGCCTCCCTTACCTTAAGAGGGAAGAACTAGTTGAAAAATGCTTCCTTAAACTCTTCCAAAGTATCAGATTGTTGTTCCCCTTCTCCACTTTCCATTGAGTAAACCATATTTGGGCCACCCCTTTGAGTTGGTAGGCTGCCAACTCTACTTTTTCCTCCAACCTAACCCTCATAATAGACAACACTTTGTACACCTCATCTATAAATTCTTGAGGGTCCTCATCCACTTTAGACCCATCGAACTCTGGTGGATTCATCCTCATAAAATCTATCACCTAAATGTCGGAGTAGGAGCATGAGGGGCTTGGGCCCCTTAGTTGATTTGAGTAGTCATAGCTTCAGCTAACATGGTAATAGCATCCCAGAACTCTTCATGAGCTGGTTGTTCTTTGGGTATACGAGCTCTTTTTCCTCTTGGGATAGGCATGATCTAGCATAGTAAAGAACATTCATTAGGGGAAAACCTTCCTTTAACTTCTATAGTATGACATAGATCAAGTAGAAGAGAAACATTTGCTAAAATGCCTCACAGCCTCTTACTCATAGTTGTGGTTCATTTCACAACCATGAATAAGACTCTAATCGACACGGTATATTGGATACCGAGGACCATTAACAACCAAGTACTTTGATACTAAGTTTGTTATGACTCAAACTAGGGTCTAGACATGACACGGTCAATAGGAAACCCAAAGGAACCCCCAAACAAGCCTCTTAGCATATCATACACAGATCCTTGGTCACGGAAGTAAGATAAAAAAAAAACAAGAGAAACATAGACAAGTAAAATTGGGACTAAGGGAAAGAGTTTAGTACTTAAATAACATAGATGAGTCAAAGCTCAGGACATAGTTACATTACTTGTCCAAAAACACCTCTAACCATGGAATTGAGCGGGGCCATGACACTTTCCATGCTCACTCTCATAGTTATAAGCAACAAAACAAGAAAATAGTTTTTATATAACATAAGATCAATAGATATTATCCTCCGAGTTGAGGACTCAGCAATCTTGCTTCAAGAGATAGTACTAGCCACGAGGAGGATGATTGTAAGGGGCTTCGGTTCCTACATGGTAACATCATATAGGCATAGAGTATGTGTTAGTACATTTGAATGTACTAAGTATGTGTGATGCAATGCAAAAAGACATAAGACAACATAATCAAAATGCATAAACACAAGTAATGGGCAAGTATAATAACAATATGGCATGTATGATCAATGCTTAAAGTAAAACATGCTTGGAAATCATTCAACTTGTATAAATCATAATACATAAGTGTGGAAAGAGACCTCAACTGACAAAGAATAAGACCAAGTGAGCTACAACTTGGAATCCCAATGATTATCCCTTACCAATAAAGAGGTAGTTTACTTGCCATGGTAAACCATACTTCAAACTTATGGGAACATAACTCATTTCATATGAAGTAACCTTTATTATAGGAACATAACCTAATTTTGCAAAGGATTTCATAAGGAACTTCACCTTACGGTAACACAACCTATTTCGGGATGAACCTCAAGAGAAAGTATACTAAGTGGATCCACTAGTATAGCAAGGGCATAATATAATCCTATGTTAGCACATAGTTCTAGGAAAGAGAGCACTCCCTCAATCCATCGATCCTAAATCTAATCCTATGGAACATATAAAATAATCATAGCTTTAATAACTTGTAAGAAACATGGAAACATGAAATGAGTAGTTCTAAAACATCTTTTGACCTCTAATGGTGAGCCTAAGTTTAAACATAAGAATAGATCATCATCAAACATTACCCTTGTATTAACATCAACATCAAAGGCTCACAAGAGGTAAAATCATTGAAAATTGGGCTTAACATTATACTTTCGTAAGCATAGATAATTTCATAAATTAATAACCTTTTTAATAGCCCATATGCATTATAAATTTACTTGACTCATAAGTCATGCATTACATCATCAATAACTCAAGAATCCATGTCAAGACATTTTTATCAAAAATTTGGCGGGTCTGCAATGCTACTTTAAAATCAGACAATTCAAGAGTGAAATCATATCAGAAAATTCAATGAAAATCTACCACCAATACTTAGTAATACCCTCTTGCAAGATACATCAAGATTCCTTATCAAAACTCATAATAAATCATAGTTCTATAGCTCAAAACATGCATAGTTAAATAACATTTCATAAAACCCCAACATAGTTTATATTCAAAATTCATATCAAAAGATACCCATAGATAATACAACTTGCAAACATGCAAATTTGATGAAAAGGAAGATTGGGCACTATAGGAGAAAGAACCCTATTGTTAAACCTTACATACCTTAATCTTGGAGTTTCTTAAAGAAACACTTGAGGAGAACTTGGGGCTTGACTTGGTTTCCTTGAACTCCAACAACACTTCTTGCAAAGTCTTGAGAATAGATGGAGAATTTGAAGATTAGAGAGGGATTTAAGAGGTTTTTGGTGATCTTTTAGGGCTAAAAAGGGCTAAAGAACGAGGGGCCTCGTTTTTGTATATATGGATATTGGGTTCTTACCCAATTGCCTTGGAGTAAAAAAAGAATTTTCAAAAAATTTTGAACTAGTCTGCGCCAGGTCTGTGTCGCGGACTGGTCGCGAACAGCTACTGCTTTTGTGATATTTTCCCAAAAAATTATTTTCTTGGCATGGATAAAGTATACCTTGTAGATAGTAGTTTGCCCATTCAATTTTTTCCTCTGAACAAGAATATGAAGTCAGATTTGCAAAATTCTGCACGTATTTTGAGATATTCAAAAAATACATCATAAGGTATTTTTGAGCTACGAGGAGGGGTGTTTAAATATCCCCAATTTGAAATATAAGGAAATTATGATTATAGGGCATTCCTAGGCAAGTGTGGGGTGTTTCATTAAGTATTCCATGAGATTAGACTTAGTACCGATTGAGGCTTAAAGTAGGGGCTTAACTCAAGGGGGCTTTATATAAAGTCTTAGTCTCTAAACTATATGCCACCATAAGATTATATTATTTCCCTAAAAGGGGCTTACTAGTGGATCCATCTAAGTCAAGTTACCCATTAAGTAGGGTCAAGAATTATTTACCTTGGTATGTAGACCACACCTTCTCCGGTGGGGTGTCATGTATCGGGATTCTAAGTAGTAGCTCACTTGTTCCTGTATGTCGGTTAAGTTCTCTTACCAAATATTTATGTTATTTTATGTAGGTTTACAGTTTACATGCATGTTTTATTACAAGCATAGATCATACATGACATTTTGAAATTATATCCATTATTTATTATTATGCATCTTGATTATCTTAGCTTATGTCCTTGTTGCATTGCACTCCTACAAATACATATTCTATGCCTACATGATATAACTATGTAGGGACTAGAGCTCCTATTGATTGTCCTCCTCCATATAGCTAGTTGATTTGCTAGAAGAAGCCTTTGGTGAGTCCTCAACTCTGACGATAATACTACTTTTCATTCATGCTTTTTTGAGACTTGTTTATTATGTTTAGATACTTATCATTTTGAGCTTGGGAAGTGTATTGGCCCTAGCTCTATTTTATATAGAGGTGTTGTTGGATAATATGGTTGTCTATGGTTTTTAGCTTGACTCTTATTAGGTTTATATTGGTATGAAAGACTTCCCTTAGTCCTTATCCCTTCTTCATGTTGATATTTGATGATAATGAGATGAAAGTCCAAAGTCCCACTTCCCTTAGATGTTATCGTCACTTATTATTGTTTTATTTGGCTTTCACGACCAATGATATGGGAATGGAATGCTATGAGGCTTGTTTGGGGTCCCTTTGGGTTCCACATTCTCTATGTCATATCTAGGCCCTAGGTTTGGGTCATGACATGTTTGGTATCAATGCACTAGGTTGTTAATGATCTTTGGAAATCCAACACACCGCATCAAGCAGAGTCTTATTCATGGTTGTGAAGCACGCCACAACTATGAATTTGAGGTTATAAGGTGTTTTAGGAAAACATTCACTTCTTCATGATCAATATCACACTTTAGGCTTAAAAATGAGGTTCCCTCCCCTAACAAGCGCTTTTTTTTCTTGTAGATCATGTCGCTACCAAGAAGAAGAGCACAGAGGTCTCGCATACCTGAGGAGTTACCGGTACACCTAGCTCTTAAAGCTCCCCAAGAAAGAGGCGCTACACAAGTTGAGTTCCAGAATGCCATTACCATATTGGCCCATGCTATGACAAATTAATTGAATCAAGGGGCCCAAAACCCTCATGCTCCTACTCTGACCTCAAGAGTGAGGGACTTCACAAGGATGAACCCTCTAAAATTTCATTGGTCCAAAGAGGAGTAATATCCCAAAGAGTTTGTTACTGAGGTATGAAAGGTATTTGCTATCATGGGCATGAATTCAGAGAGAAGATAGAACTAGCAGCCTATCAAATCAAAGATGTGGCCCAAATTTGGTTTGCTCAATAGAAATTGTAGAGCAAAAACAATGATACAATTCCTTTGGATGAGTTTAGGTCCACCTTCCTTATCCTTTCCTATTGAGTTGAGAGAGGCAAAAATGATGGAGTTCATGAATCTTAAACAAGATTCAATGAGTGTGAGGGAGTATTCCCTCAAATCAATCAAGCTCTCAATGTATTCTCCTCACTTGGTTGTTGATCCTAGGGCAAGAATGAACAAGTTTATGTCAGGGGTATCCGACTTGGTGAATGAAGAGTGATATATTGCTATGCTTGTGGCTGATATGGACTTGTCTCAGCTCATGACATATGCCAAACAACTAGGGGGCAAGAACTTAGGAAGAGGAAAAGTGGGGAGTCAAAAAAGGCTCGGTTTGATAGTGGTTTCCAAGGTGCCAAGGATGGTCATTTCCAACAATGTATCAAACTCCAAGGCCAAGGGTCCTCTAATGCTCCAAACAAGAGGTTTTCTAATGATATGGTGTCTAACCCAAGGTTTCAACGTCTCAATGGTGGGATGACTAATCCTAGGTGCCAAAAGTGTAGGTAAAATCATGGTGGTCCATGATTGAGGGGCTCTAATACTTGCTATAGTTGTAGTAAAGAGGGTTATAAGATTCTTGATTGCCCTTATGCTCAAAACAAAGATAGGGATAGTCGTCCTCAAGGCAAAGGTACTAATGTGGGTCAAAGAGAAAAGGGAGGCCAACAAGGGGGTTCTCCAAGATAAAATCTATGGTATGCTCTCCAAGGAAAGCAAGGAGTGGATGAGGTGCCCCAAGTTGTTACCGATATGTTAAATGTTTTTTATTATAATGTGTATGCATTATTAGATCCGGGTGCCACTCTTTCTTTCATTACTCCTCTTGTTGCCAATAAGCTTCATGTGTATCATGAATTGTTGTGTAAACCTTATGAAGTGTCTACCCATGTTGGTGAGTGTATTATTGCTAGAAGAGTCTATATGGATTGTCCCAGGTCTATATTGCATAATGTCTTGCCTTGTGGTTTTGTTCAACTTGACATCGTGGATTTTGACATTATTCTTGGGATGGATTGGTTACACGCACATCATGCTTCTATTGATTGTATAACCCGTATAGTTAGATTCCAATTTCTTAATTAGTTTGTCCTTCAGTGGGAAAGTTGTAATGTGGTAGTTAAGGGTATGTCCATTTCTTTTCTGAAAGCCCAGAAATTGATATCTAAAGGTTGAATTTACATCTTGTAAGGGTTAGCGATGTTAAGTCTAAAGTCCTCACCAGTTAGTCAGTTCCAATGGTCAATGAGTTTCTTGATGTCTTCCTGATGAGCTTCCCGATTTTCCTCCTGAAAGGGAAATAGACTTTTGTATAGACCTCCTCCCTGATACACAACACATTTCCATTCCCCTTACTATATGGCCTCAGCAGAGTTGAAAGAGTTGAAAGATCAATTAAGGGATTTATTGGAGAAGGGTTTTATAAGGCCTAGCAAGTCACCTTGGTGTGCACCAGTGTTATTTGTAAGGAAAAATGATTGTTCCCTTAGAATATGCATCGACTGCCAGTAACACAATATGGCCACCATAAAGAATAAGTATCATCTACCAAGGATAGATGACCTATTTGATCAACTACAAGGGGCTAGTCACGTTTCTAAGATTGATCTTTGGCTCGATACCACCAAGTAAAGGTGAGGGCGTGTGATATTCCCAAGACAATTTTTTGAATGTGTATTTTGAATTTATGGTAATATCTTTTGGCTTGACTAATGCACCAGCAATATTTATGGATCTCATAAATACGGTCTTTAAACCCTACCATGATATGTTTGTGGTGGTCTTCATAGATGATATATTGATTTAATCCTAGAGTGAAGAAGAGCATGTGAATCATTTGAGGGTTATGTTACAAATTTGAAGGGATGAGAGATTGTTTTCTAAATATGACAAGTGTGAATATTGGTTAAACGAGGTTGCATTCCTAGGGCATGTGGTGTCGGGTGACAGAATTAAAGTGGACCCTAAGGAAACAAAGGTGATAAGGAATTTTCCTAGGCTCATGACTCCATCGAATATTAGGAGTCTATTGGGATTGGCGGGGTACTACCAGAGGTTTGTGAATGGTTTCTCTTCACTTGCTTCCGCTTGACAAAGTTAACCCACTCCATGATGTGGACTGGACACGCCATAGGGCTAAAAAAAATTTCATTCAAGGGCAATGGAGTAATTACCCAACATCTATATATATGTGAAACCCTTCTTCCCCAGCCGTTTTCAGACAAAACACCCATGAAAAAACTGTCCAAAATCCTCTCAATTCATCATCAAATCTTCCAATTCATTCTCAAAATTTTCAAGAATTTTTGTGGGAATCAAAGGACCCAAGTGAAGTCCTCCAAGTCTCACCAAGTTTCTTCTATCTATTTAACGAATTTGAGGTATTTAAGGCCCTCCAAAAGCTATTTCATGGATATTTTTGAAATTTATACATAAGTTTTCATCCAAGAATTTTCAAGTACAAGCTGAAATCAAAATTCGTTGTATTTCTGCAAGGTTCATTAAATTTCTGTTCATATTTATAGATTCTTGATTTCTTTATTAAAGTATTGCTATTAAGATTTATACCCATGGATGAATTGTAAAATTCGTATGGGTTTCATGAACACTCATAAAGCTTACAGTTTGAGTTAAATTTAAGAAATAATGTTTAGAACTGCTTTTGCATTTTAGTTGAGTAACCCAGTATGTTTGATAGTGGTTTCCAAGGTGCCAAGGATGGTCATTTCCAACAATGTATCAAACTCCAAGGCCAAGGGTCCTCTAATGCTCCAAACAAGAGGTTTTCTAATGATATGGTGTCTAACCCATGAGTTGGGCTAAGTCCCGGAAAAATCAAGATATATTAAGAAGTCTTATTTCTTTAAGTTATGAGCTATATAAAAGTATTTTGGGAGTAGTATTGAGCACTGGTATGAGTTAGAGTAGAATTAATTACTTGAACTCATAAACTATGTAGCCAGCATAGGATAGGATTAAACCAAGATACACTCCTCACTTACCACTAAGATGGCCTAGTTTTGGGATGGATCCACTCTCTTAGTTTTTTGTCTCCTACCTCGGCAAAGTACGAGATGGCTATGGCAGTATGGATAAGGCGTTGTATCATCGCAAAGCTCATATTGGTGGTTGTCGTTTAGAGAAACTCCCCAAGCTAAAGCAAGTTAGATTTACATTAATACTTTTAGCATATGTTGTATTTTTAGTATGTATTGCATTTATTATTTATGCTTTTTATTATTGAGATATATTGCATTTACTTTAAAAGTATAGCCTAGCCTGAGTTTCTATTTTGGCCATTTTACATACCATTTTATGATGCAGATTCCAGTTGCCCTATTATAGTAGATATTCACTACGTCAGCTTTCTAGAGGTAATAGGTGAGGCTTCTTCATTTTCAGATGACTCTAGTCAGTGTATTTATGTATTTTATTTAACAGTTAGGTAGTTATGGGTCTTGTTGCAGCACCTATATCAGTATAGTAGAGGTTTCATGGACATAGTCAGTGAGTCAGTCTAATATTCTCATTCAGTCATTTTGAGCGTTAGCACATTTATAATGAGATATTTTTTAGACTTTGTATAAAGCAAGGTTGACATTATTTGGGTTTTACTTAAATATTTGAAAGATGCATATTTCAAAGCTTCTGCATGCATGTTAAAGTCTCTAGTTGAGTAACTTAACTAGGTCAAGGGTTCGTTTGGGGACCAGCGATGGTTCTCGAGTGCGAGTCACATCTAGGGTGTAGAGTCGAGGCATAACAAACGTGATATCAGAGCACAGAGTTCAAGTGTCCTAGGGTGTCTATGAAGCTGTGTCTGTAGGATCTTATTTATAATTATGAGGGCCCCACTTTTGTAAATGAGGTACTATTGTCATTTAAGAAAAGTTTCCCTTCTTTCACACTCCACATCATACAATAGAGTTACTTTCTAAGAAACTTGTCCAGATTCATGCCTTTCCTAGATTCGTTCGATTACCTCCCATAATTAAGGTGGTTGGGATAGAAAATTTCAAATCCTTATTGTGAAATACCTTTAGATAGAGTATTCAGAAAGCAAAGAGACTACACTAGGCTTGAGATGAGCCAACTAGTGTGCTTAAGTTTATCGATCCACAATAATTCACTCTTATTCATATGAATCATGCGTTTGAGCTAGAGTAAGACAAGATGTATTTCCAGACTCTATTGCCTAAATCATTCTTCAGATGTTATTCTTGAGAGGAAAGTTGCCTCTAAATACTCAGTAGTATTGGCCCTCCCCCCTTCCCCCGAGAAAAGGTGATTCAAGGTTTTTGTAAACCTTAGGTGGTAGAATAATCCTAAGGCTAGAAATATACAGAAACCATGAAGAATGGGGTTAGTAACATCTTGAAGTTAGTAGCTAAGAGTCATATAGTGATAAGTCCTTTTGAAGTTTTGGTTAAAGAGTAGTAAGTATCGTCTAGCTTCTATGATAAGGTAGAGGAAGAGTTGTTAGATCATATGAGATAATGCATATTTGAATAAGAAACGAGTTGATATGGAGGTAGCATTGTGTTAGTAATGATAAATACATGTGTTAAGTATAAGAACAGAGGGCATAAAGTAGAAGATCTAAACTAGGCTCATGATTTTGAAAGAAGAATCATATGAGATTTATAGAGTTATGAACTTAGCTAGGTAAGTAGGTATAATTGATGAGAGGATATTATCAGACTTAGGAAAGGGAGTATGAGGATAGACTATACTTAGATATGCCATGAGTTAGGGAATTATTTCTTATCATGAGATTTAGTGATCTAACATTTCTTGACTTTACCTAGTAGTTTAGAGTTAATATAGTATATGAGAAGTGTGGATGTACATGTTTAGCATTAGACCTTAAGCTTGGAATTTAAGCGAGTATTATGGAAAAGAGATTAGCAAGATGAGAGTGATACTATTAGTCAGAGATTCACCCTAGCAGGCTTGACATAGCATGAGTGAGAAAGTAAGGTGTTTACCTAAAAAGAAGTGTATGGTTATGAGTGTGGTTACTGTGACCCTTAGATGGAGGTAGTAAGTTGAGGCTAAGTAATTAGATAAGAGGAGTGTCTAAGATATATATCCAAGACAGTCTATAAATGTGAAAGGTGTCGATTAAGCATTTGCTATAAGCTTTTCATGGGCCTAGTGTTCTAAAATTTTGCCTAGTAGTTATGAGTTCATGTGATATGATAGGAGAGTGTAATGCCCATGTTAGTATTAGGCCCTAAGTCTAAAGTTTGAGGAGTATTGTGAATAGGGAGATAGCGTGGCGACAGTGTGTCTTAATTGTTAAATCTCTCAAAGAGGCTCCCGATAGTATATATTTGGGATTAAGACATTGACTTAGCATATCCTGTATGAGTGTGGTATAGGTGCCCCTTTGGTAAAGATAGTGGATTGAGAATAACTTGTTAGATAATAAGAGGCTTAAGATGTGTCGCCATGATAGTATGAAATTGTGAGAAACTTTAAGTTATGACCGCTATAAGGATCTAGATAGTATATTTGAGTTGTCCAGGTGGAGTGGGCTAATGTAGACATTCCCTATTACCCTTGATAGTTGGGTCAAGAAGGATAGCTATAGAAAAGGAGGAATCTCCTGTTATAGTCCGAGTTTTGTGTTAGAACCCGCACAATTGTGTTTTGGTACCATAGATAACATTTGAG
>DF362993.1:11186-29292 GCA_000787875.1 Solanum virginianum
AGAAAAATGGATAAGTGTGGAAGGACTACAATCGGATCTATCTTATTATGAAAACCACTACACACTATGTTGGGGCTTATGAAATTGTGACTGTTTTGCTATGTTTTGAGCTATGAAACCAAAGTCTATTGTAAGATGTGATAGAATGTTTTGATGTATATTGCTTGAGGGTGTTACCAAGTATCTATTTAAGGTTTTACATTTGAATTTTCTAGCATGATTTCACTCTTGAATTGCATGGTTTTACACTAGTACTACACACCCTCTAAGTGTTTGATAAAATGTTCGGGTATGGTTTCTTGAGGAATTGAAGGTCCAATGCATGTCTTATGAGTTGAATGACTATATGATGATGATATGATGATGATATGATGATGATAAAGATCCAATGCATTGAATGACTACATGATGATGATATGATGATGAAATGAATGCACATATATGGAGATCTCTATGTAGTGTTGGAATATGACTATGCCCTACCCGTAGGATGCGCGTCAGGTAACCTTGTTGGGGGTTTTTACTCATCAACATATCCAGGGGTTTGTACTTTGGACCCATGGGTGGTAGGGTGCAATGATCCACCAACCTTTTTGGGGGCTTGTACCCATCAACCTATCAGGGGGTTTGTACTCCGGCATCATGGGTGGTAGGGTGCGATGATCCACCAACCTATTAACAGAGTTTGTACCTCAATCACCAAGGATGGTAGGGTGCGATGATCCACCAACCTATTGAAGGGGTTTGTACCTCAATCACCAAGGGTGGTAGGGTGTGATGATCCACCAATAGTTTAATTGTCTCTTCTTATACATATGTTATGTCCTATGTAAGAATGTTTTGCTTAATCATACATGTCATGTATATATGTTTTGACTCTTGATTCTCTTGTTATTGATGTTGTGATATGGAAGTTTACCCTTAATCCTATTTTCCTTGTTATGCCTAGCTCTTAATATTATATTTTGTTGCTTTCGCGACCAAGGATATATAATGATATACTACGAGGCTTGTTTGGGGTTCCTTTAGGCTTTCCGTTCATTGGTCATGTCTAGGCCCTCGGGTTGGATCGTGACAATGGACTACAATTGACATATAAGTCCATGTGAGCTATTACATGGAATCTAACATAACCCCATACATTAGCACGGGGAGACCACTTACCGAGTGGAACTCTATCACTTCGCATGCATCATCATATAACATTTTTGGCCTATATAGATCTACTAACCTAGCCTACAAGGGCTCCTATGGCGATACATAGTTAATAGTGGAAAGGGTTTCTTCTAGGGTTCCATTAACGAACCCAACCTCAGTGCCTCATTTGATGCTAAGTCATCCTATGAAATCTTTAAAAAAATAAGCTTAGTCAAATTATGACACTTATATTCATAAGTAGTAATCTCAAGAGTAACTCGAAATTAAGTACCACCATATGAGAATTGTCCTTCCATCTTGGGGATTATCATAAACATCTTATGGGGCATTATCAACATGCTTATATCTTTCAAAAGTCATTAGCTTAAAACTTTTATTTTATGACCTAATATTTATCATACATCACGCAAGAGTTAACTTGGAACATAGTGGGCTAGTTCATGAATAAAATATTCATAAATCATGAGTAAAATATTCATAAATCATTAAATTATGCATAATCATGGAAAAATATGTTTATTCAAAATAAGCAAAATGGCTCACACTTCACCAATCAAACCCACATCATTGGGGTCATAATCATCAACTTAAAACACATGAAGATAATTAGTAGAACATCAAATGGTAACATTGGAAACATGTAGTATCATAAACATCATGAAATCATCATTAGCATGCATGGTAATTGTAATGACCCCCAGTTTAGGAGCCTAAGAGTGCAAAATGTTTGCTTGAAAAATGACTTGTAGTCAAGTTTACAGAGGTAACTTACAGCCCTGTAGGTGGTTATATGGTCCATAAGTTTGGTCCTCAAATATGAAATTCAGGAAAGGAAAATATTTTCCTAGTATGGGGTAACCCACGGACCAAGTGACTACCCACAGGATATATTATGATCAGTACATAGGGTCGTAAGTGAGACTATAAGACATGACGAAAATTTAAAGTTTGCTAGAAGGTAACCTATTTGTTACCAGCACGACTATGAATTATTATATGGCATATAGAGTGCTTTATGAATGAGACCAAGAAAATAAGAAAAATGGATAAGTGTGGAAGGACTTTATGAGTCCAACCATGACTCATAAGATGTTACACAACCTATAATAAACTTTCGTGGTTTTGAGTTCAGCAGAATTAGTTTTATGGATTTCAGATATATTACAAGACGAATAAGACTTACGGCCCATAAATGGGGTTCTCATAGGTTAAATCTGGTAGTTTCAATGAGAGGAAGTTTGGTCAATTCTATCATTTCTATTCCTAAACCTATCATTTTGGGATCGAAAAAGGGACCCTAAACCAACCTTAAAGCCCTAGGTCCCCTCATTCAACCTCTCATGCTTCCACTTTAAATTTTGCCTAAGGCAAAACTCTCTCAAGAAAAGGACAAAGCATGAGCTAGGGTTTCATGTTCATCTCAAAGGTTCAAGCTTCAATTCTCCCAAGTTCTCCTAAGTTATATGAGCTGATTATGGGTACCCTTCCACCCATAAAGTTTTCTTTTAAATATTTACCTTTTCTTTAATTTTCTTTAAGATATTATGCATGATTATAATGATTTCATGATGTTTCAAGTTATTAAATGTCATTCATGATATTCTATGATGTTTTACTAAGTATATGCATCTTTTGAGTTATTGATGATGACTCCAATGATGAGTTTTGATAGTAATGTAGTGTGGGTATTTTTTATGGTCCTTAAAAAGAGAAATTTCCACAAGTTTTATATGATTTATTATTGTTCCATTTAAAAAGCTTAGTCCACTTAGTTTAAGTAATGCTTTGCATGATCTATGATGATGATTATGGCATTAAAGTTTAGTTTTAAAGTAATGATTTGCCAAAGACATAAGCATGATTTACAATTGCGCTAAATATATTTAAGAATGGTCCCCAATATGAAAGGACAGTTCCACTTGGTGGCTCTTAAAGTTTGAGCTACTCATATGATTGCTGCTTATGATTCTAAGTTATATTTTAAGGATTTCAAGGGATGACTTAGCACCGAGTGGACTTGAGATTGGGATTCATTATGTTAGTTGAGGCATGACCCATTAAAGCTAAATCTTAATCTCCCTAACTATTGGGAGCCCTTGTAGGCTAGAGTGGTAGATCCATGTAGGCCATATATGTTATTAAGATGCATGCAAAGTTGACAGAGTTCCACCTAGAAAGTGGTCGCCCCTTGCTAATGTAGGGGGTTATGTTGGATTCCATGTAGTAGATCACATGGTCTTATATGTCATTTAAGGTCTTCTACCACAAGTTTATGATCCTATGATATGCTTTCCATTATACATGATTTTCTCATGCATTGATTCTTATTCATATTGAGTTATATTTCTTGTGCATGCTTAAACTCACTTTACATATCATTCATGTCATATGTACTTATATGTTATAATTATGAATGATGACATTATAATTTCATGCATGTATTGCATGTCACATACTTAGTACATTCTAATGTACTAACACATATTTTCCCTACATGATTTAACTATGTAGGAATTTACACTCCTCCACCGGCTCATATTTATGGTGAGTTATTAGTTCGGGACTCTAGCATTTTCTTTCTAGCTTGTACTTGTATCTTTGAGAAATGTATTTATGGCTCTTTTGAGGCATTTACTTCTATCTTGCACAATTATGGAGTCTGCTCTATTTGATGGACACCGACAGTTACTTGTTCCGTCCATCAATGTATTAGTTGGTATGCTTATGGACAAAAAATGTTACTTATCATGTTGCTTTTTAATGTTGCTTCATTACTTTAAAAAGGCCCATAGTCCCTCTTCCCTTATTTTTTCTGAAAAGTTCTAATTAAATGCCTATGAATACTTAAGATGCTTGGGATGGCTTGGGTGAGGTTCCTTAAGGTATCTCATTTGTCATATAATGACTAGGCCCCTAGGTCAGGTCGTTACAAACTTGGTATTAGAGCACGAAGTTTTATAATATTTCTCAGATATCTATGCATAATCTGTAGCACAGAGTCTCGTTCAGGATTGTGAAGTGTGTCACTATCTTGAGTGAGAGGCTATGCGATAGTTTAAGAAAGCCTTCCCTTATTTCTTATTCATATCGCTCCTTAAAGTTAAATAAGGTTTTCAATTAACTAATGATGGCCTTTTGCTTGTTTTTAGATCATGCTGCCACGAAGTGCTTCCATTTAATGAGGAACTCCCGAACAATAAGTTCCTCTACTCCAGCAAGATGATAGAGTTTCTCATGCAGAGTTTCGAGCCACTTTTACCTTGTTGGCCCAACCATTGGCCAATCTAGCTAATCGGGAGATAGTCATTCCTCCCCAAGTGCCTAGTCCGGCCGCTAGAGTACGTGACTTTATGTTGATGAACCCACCAGAATTTCATGGGTCTAAGATGGAGGAGGACCCTATTGATTTCATTGAGGAGGCTCATTAGTTTATTGCAGTGATAGGCATAGAAAAATGGATAANNNNTCTAAGATGGAGGAGGTCCCTATTGATTTCATTGAGGAGGCTCATTAGTTTATTGCAGTGATAGGCATTCTGTCAGAGCAGAAAGTTAAGTTGGTGGCCTACCAACTCAAAGGAGTCGCCAAGATTTTGTATGAACAATTGACAGACAAGAGGAGCCAAGAAGTGGTTCCTATCAATTGGGAGGAGTTCAAGCATGCTTTCTTGGACCGGTTCTTCCCATTTGAGCTATGGGAGGCGAAGGTCCAAGAGTTTATCAACCTTAAGCAAGGAACCATTAGCGTGAGGGAGTATGCCCTCAAATTCACAAAGCTATCAAAGTATGTTCCATTTATGGTCACAAATCTGAGGGCTCATATGAGGAAGTTCATCTATGTCCTCTTTGTGTTGGATTCCAAGGAGTGCAACATGGCCATGCTAGTTAAGGAGGTAGACGTCTCTCGTTTGATGACGTATACAGAGTAAATTGAAGATGAGAAGCTCCGAGCAAGGTCAACGGAGTCCAAAAAGGCTCGAGTTAATGGTGGGAGCTACTCTTATCAAAGAAGTGGTGGTCACAAGTTTCAAGGCGGCTAAAGGCAAGATGGTTAAAGATCCACTAACATTCCTCCTCCTCGGACTACAAAGGACAAAGGGGTTGCTCCTAAGCCCCATAGCCCAAGTTACCCCAAGTGCGGAAGATTCCATAAAGGAGAATGTCTAGGCAGGTCCAATGCTTGCTTCAAATGTAGAAAGGCCGACCATCATGCTAGAGATTATAGAAGCAGCGGTACAAGGTCCTAAGGCCAAGGTGGGGAAGTTCAAAGCCTCAAAAGGTGTTACACTTAGACCTAGGGCCTAGCCGTGACACAGCGACTGTGATACCCGAAGGCATCCCATCTAAGCCTTATGTTTATATCATAAGCATTCATAAGGTAAAATAAGTATACAAGAGAATTACCAAGCATATACATAAAATGTAAGAGTGTTATAGTTCCCAAAAGAAAATATACATCAATCTATTAAAGTCCAAATTATGCATGTACATCACAAATCCTGGCGGAGACTAGCACATAGATCACTAGCTCACCCTCAAGACATACATCAAAGAATAAAAGTGATAAAAGTCTCAGCATAAAAGAAACATCATAGGACTTGTTCCTAAGGCATGGGAACTCACCAACATGTCTTAAATCTCAAAAATCTGAATCTAGCCACAAAATCAAACAATCTTTTTGTCGTCCATCCCTATATGGGTGGATCATGTAGGCAAAGTTAGCACATAAAACACACTAACTTTGAAGGTATGCCATGAAACAAAGCATATCACAATAATATCAATATGCATAATCATAATTAATAGGATAAGGACACAATATGAATGAGCATGCAATTTAAAAATCATGAGAAAAAGCATCATAATCCATTTTTTAACCTTAACATACATATGTGGGAATAAGACCATAACTAACATTTATAAGACTATGCAGATGATTACATAGAATCTTGATGTTCACTCCACATCGAGCTAAGAGGAGTCTACTTTGCCAAGGTAAACTCAATTCTCACCATATAGGCTCTATCCTAGCACGGTGAGAAATATCATTTGAGTGAGTATCCATCATTAAGCTAATTAGATCCAATAGCATACCTTTAAGGCATAAAACATGAACATCATTGCTATAGTGGCACATAGCTATGGGACCATGGCATCTACAAAAGCCCACTCTGTGCTAAATCATATACCACAAAATATATAAATCATGCATATATATAGCTTTCAATATAAGTCATAATTCATTTAAAATTATACTTTTATAGCTTTCAAAATAGCCATCATAGTCTTTCATGAAACATTATGTCATAAGAGTAGTCCATCTACTTGCTTTTATCATAAGGTGGGTAGACATTCTCACCTTAACATTATCATAAACGTTAGGATTTTCATCACTCTCTTTATCATAGCATCATTATAGTTTTCATAACATCATCATGGTCATAATATCATTATTTAAAACATGCTTTTCATACTTGAGATCATAGTTATAGAAATACATAGCTTTATCATAGAAGACTAGTGCTAAGTTTGGGTTCATAGACATTTGAGTCAAAATTATGCAATTGAGTAGCATTCTTAGAGAAAGTATGCAACTAAAATTAAATTAGATCATTAACAAGGGAACTCACATCAAATCATTAAGCCTTAATCATGCATACTTTGAAATCACATACTTTTGCTTGAAAATCGTATACATCATGAAATTCATCAAATTCAAGAACAATTAGATACAGTCTTCATATAGGAGTCATAGTACATGCATTAGGAATCATTGCTTTAAAGTCCATAAGAAATTATCATGAATTTTTTATAAAAAGAAAAGTATTAGATTGGCTTCATGGATGAAACTAATCCATGAATGAAGCCCTACATACCTCAAGTAGAATCTTTAGAATTGGAGAAAAAAATCTGGAAATCCTTAGTCAAACCTTCAAGCTTTAGCTTAAATGGAACCCTTGACTTAAAGAGAGAAATTTTGTGAACCCTTGCGAGAAATGTAGAAATTAAAAGCTTTGAATAAGTTAGGAATAAAACATTATAGAGGTTAAGTCGGTTAGGATAGTTAGAGTAGCCAAAATGACATAGTTTAGGACTTAGATGAATCAAAAAAGTCAAAAACACCCTTCATTAAAAATTGACAAAATTATCCATGAAACCCCTCTTACAGGCCATAGAAATATCTATGATTTGTACATTAACTCATGGAAGTAGGTGTCATAAAAGTTGAGCTACTGGAATTGCAGTTTCTGACCCACGACCATTCAGTTTGGCTCATGAATGAACTTACAGGTCGTAGAACCCTTCATAGTGAGACCGTAAACTTAGACAAATTTTTTATTTCTCAAGGCCTCTACCTATGAGACTTATTGATGGACCATGGTTCTTTATACTGTCTGTCTGCTAAATCGTAAGTTAACTTCTAAAATTTCTTCAATTTTTCAATTTCACTAGACACTTTCCATAGGTGTACCTATGATCTATGGATGCATTTATGGGTCATAGAGTGGGTTGTAAGATTAACCTGTCAGCAAAAATCTTAACTCCCAGTTTCCCAAGCCTATAAACTTGAGGGGTGTTACAAAAGGACCAACCAGTTCTATGCTTTTGATGGTCGCCAAGAGGTCGAAGAGGTCCTGGATGTTATCATTGGTATATTAAGGGTTTTTATTATGATGCATATACACTTTTAGATCTGGGATCAAATTTGTCATTTGTAAGCCCATTCCTTGCTAATAAGTTTCACATATGTCCCGAAGTCCTCCATGAGCCCTATGAGGTAAGTAACCTTGTAGGAGAGTCCATTATAGCCCGAAGAGTCTATAAGAGTTATCCTATTTCTATCTTGCATAAAGTGGTCTTTTGTGACTTAGTTAAGCTTTCCATGGTAGACTTTGATGTGATTCTTGGAATGGATTGGTTGCATGCTTTCTATGCTTCCATTGATTGCAGAACCCACAGTGTCAAGTTTCAATTCCCAAATGAGCTAATTCTTGAGTGGGAGGTGATGTTACCCAAGCTAGACCTCCTTTTTTAGGCTAAAATGGTCGTTATCAAGATATATAACCTAACCAAGGTTAGATTCGATCCCACAGGGAATATGATAGACTTAGAAGAATTCAAAACAATTCAGGTTGATTAACCTGCTTATCTCCCCAAAAGAGAGGGGATTGTAACAACTATAAAAAGTAATTCTAAACTAAGTCAAGTGTTAAATTAGTATGAAGGGTAACTAGGCTATTGTGTTGCCCATGATTCCCTGGCTCAATATTACTAGACAATCAATTTTTTTCTAGTGTGTAGCATGCAAAACGGTAAGTTAAATTCACCAAACCCTTTGGCCCAGGCGAGAGGTGAATTTCACTACATAATTTGCTCCATCTCCATAGTGTGATATTACTAAACCTTACCTATTGTTCTGGTACAACCTCCCCTTGGCTCAATTTGGTTGATTAGAGGAGAAACATCAATCGAATCCTATTAACTAATCTCTTTATTCATTACTACCTTGATCCAGTCAGTAACACTAGGCGAGCTCTAACATTGTCCATTGTTAAAAAGTATTCAAACCGAAGAGAATTAATTAATACATGCATGCACACTTTCAAGAATTATGAATTATTCAGTTTTACTTTGTTAGTTCTTCATGGTTCCCACAATCCTAGTTGTGGATTTAGCTACTCATGATCAGTATAGATGCAAGACTTATGAATTTGAATAACATAATTGAGCACATACATAAGAGAATTAAGCACAAGGAATCCAAACTCTTTACCAAGAATCACAAGATTGAAATTAAAAGACAAAATAAAATTTTACAAGTGTTTCTCTCAAGCTCTCTATTGTTTTCTACTGTTCTGTCATGTTCCTTATGAAAAATAACCTTAAAAAAACCTATTTATAGTCTTTAAAATACAAAACTAAAATGGATTAGGAGAATTAGGTCGGTAGACTCTATGACAGCTTCTACGAGCCGTATAATATTTTACAGCCCATAATCGGGCTTTCGTGGATTGCTTCTTCAATTTTGGAGCTGACTTCTATGATACCCTTCTATGGCTCATAAGGGAGTTTCGTCTAATGACTTTTCAGCAATTCCACACTTTCTGATCCTCAGGGTACGCCTCCAAGTCTACAGCTCGTAAAATCTTCTATGACTCTTTTACATGTTCATAGACTTAACATCAGAAAAATCACCCTTCACTGGAATTATACATAAAACCATATCTACGGCCTGTAAAAGGTCTCGTGAAGCCTCTACTTTAGAATATTCTGCATACTTAGCCCTAAAAATTATGACGACCCTATAATACTACAAAACAAACATAAAAACACATCAAATCTACTAACATTGCTTTAAGAACACACATAATTTCAAGTTTTAAGCATTAAAAATGATGTATTTTGACAACATATCAGGAGAGTAGTAACTCTTCATGTACGGGTCAGTTCATTTCCTTCTTAAAGGCCTGTACTATAATTTTCAAGGGGTGCATCTTTCATTTAGTAAGAGTCAAAGATGTCAGTTCTAAGGTTCCTTCTCTTGAGTCGGTCCTTGTTGTAAATGATTTTTTTCTGGATGAGTTACTGGGTGTTCCTCTCGAAAGGGAAATAGAATTTGGTATATACCTCTTACTTGATACTCAACCAATCTCAACCCCTCCACCTAGAATGGCTCCTGTAAAGTTGAAGGAGCTAAAAGAGCAATTAAGGAATTTTTTGGAGAAAGGTTTCATTAAACCTAGCCGGTCTCCATGGGGTGCCCCAATTTTATTTGTAAAAAAGGATGGGCCACTCCACAAGTGCATTGACTATCGGCAACTTAATAAAATCACTGTGAAGAATAAATATGCCCTTCCAAGAATAGATAATTTATTTGATCAATTGTAAGGGGCTACGCACTTCTCCAAAGTTGTCTTGAGATCCGATTATCACTAATTAAGGGTGAGAGAAAGTGACATTCCTAAGATATCTTTTCAAAATAGTTATGGTCAATTTGAGTTTATGGTGATGTCATTTGGTTCACCAATGCATCGACGATATATATAGACCTTATGAATAGGGTGTTCAATCCCTACCTCTACATGTTCATTGTGGTGTTCATCGATCACATCCTTATCTACTCCCAGGTGAGCAAGAGCAGATGGAACACTTGAGGGTGGTATTGCAAACCCTGAGTAAATACTTTATGAAAAGTTTGACAAATACAAATTTTGGCTAGATAAGGTTTTCTTCCTTGGACATGTCGTATCTAGTGAGGGTATCAAAGTTGATCCTAAGAAGACTGAAGCGGTGAGAAATTGGCCAAGGTCATTGACTCCTACGTATATAAGAAGTTTCTTGGGTCTAGCTAATTACTATAGAAGGTTTGTACAAGATTTCTCTACTATTTTATCCCTACTTGCCAAGTTGACTCAAAAGAAAGCTAACTTTGTGTGGATGGATGAGTGTGAAAAAGTTTTGAAACCTTAAAGAATCGATTGACTTCATCCATAATATTGACATTACTAGAGGGAAATGATGGGTTCGTCGTGTATTATGATGCATCAAGGATTGGGTTGGGTTATGTGTTAATGCAAAATGGTAAGGTGATTGTCTATGCTTTAAGGCAATTGAAAGTGAATGAGAAGAATTACACAACTCATGATCTTGAGCTTGCGGCGATGGTGTTTGCATGAAGATTTGGAGACATTACTTGCATAGAGTTCATGTGGATGTCTTCACCAACCACAAGAGCCTCCAACATGTGTTCACCCAAAAGAATCTCAATTTGAGGCAATAGAGGTAGTTAGAGTTACTCAAAGATTATGATATGAGTGTGAAGTATCACCCTGGAAAGGCCAATATGATGGCCAACACCCTTAGTAGAGTTTCCAAGGGTAGTGTATCTCATCTTGAAGATGATGGAAAAAAGGAGTTGGCTAAAGATGTTCACAGGTTGGCTAGATTGGGAGTGAAATTGAGTGAGTCCAAAAATGGTGGTGCAATAGTGCTTCATGGGTCCAAATCTTCTTTGATTGGGGAGGGTAAGGCTAAGCAAACCTTGATCCCACCATGGTTGAGTTGAAAACCTTGGAAAAGGAAGGAAAGATAGAGGTTTTCTCACAAGGGGAGATAGGGTACTTCAATATCAAAGGAGGTTATGTATGCCCAATGATGGTGAGAAGAAGGGATATTAAGTTCCAAGTTGGTAACTAGGGCTACTTAAAGGTGTCACCTATGAAAGGTGTGATCCAATTTGGTAAGAAAGGGAAATTGAACCCTAGGTATATGGGGCCCTATAAAGTGGTGAGAATAGTGGGAAAGATGGCAAATAAGTTGGAACTACCCAATGAGATGCATTTGGTCCATCCAATTCTTCATGTGTCGATGCTTAGAAAATTTATAGCGATCCAAATTCCATAGTTCCGTAAATAAGGTTTCATAGGTTGAATCTGATAGTTTTAATGAGGGGTAATTTGGTCTATTCCATCATCTCTACTCTGAAATCCTATCGTTCTGAGATCAAAAAAGGGACCCTAAACCAGCCTTAAAGTCCAAGGATTCAACTCCTCATTCTACCACTCTAAAGTTTCCCAAGGCAAAACTCTCTTAGGATAGGTAAATGCAGGAACTAGGGTTTCCAAGTACTTCTCAAAGGTTCAAGGTTTGATGCTTCTAAGTTCTCCTAAGGTATATGAGTTGATTTATGGGTACCCTTCCACCCATAAAGTTTCATTTTAAGTTTTTACCATTTCTTTAAGTTCATTTAAGATATTATGCATGTCTATGATGAGTTTATGATATTTCAATTTATTAAATGTTATTCATGATATTCTATGATATTTTACTAAGTATATGCATCTTTTGAGCTATTGATGATGATCCAAATGATGAGTTTTGATAGTGATAAAGTGTGGACATTTTCAATGGTCCTTAAAAAGAAATATTTCCTTATGTTTTATGTGATTTATGATTGTTTCATTTAAAAAGCCTAGCCCATCTAGCTTCAAATAAAGCTTTGCATGATTTATGATGATGATTAGGTCATTAAAGTTAAGTTTTAAAAATATGATTTTTCAAAGATATAAGCATGATTGACAATCACCCAAAATATGTCTAAGAAAGGTCCCAAAGATGAAAGAATAATTCTCACTTAGTAGTTCTTAAAGTTTGAGCTACTTCTATGATTGCTACTTATGATTCTAAGATATATTATAAAGATTCCATGGGATGACTTAGCTCTGAGTGGACTTGAGATTAGGAATCATTCCATTAGTTGAGGCATGATCTATTAAAGCTAAATCTCAAAGTCCCTAACTATGTGCCACCATAGGAGCTCTTGTAGACTAGACTAGTGGATCCATGTAGGTCATTTACGTTATTAAGATGTATGCGAATTTGACAGAATTCCAATCAGCAAATGGTCTTCCCGTGCCAATGTAGGGGGTTATGTTGGATTCTATGTAGCAGCTCACATGGTCTTATATGTCGATTAAGGTCTTCTCCCATAATTTTATGACCCTACGATATGCTTTTCATTGTATATGATTTTCTCATGCAGTTATTCTTATTCATATTGAGCCATATTCCTTGTACATGCTTAAGCTTACTTTACATATCTTTCATCTCATATGTACTTATATATTATAATTATGAATGATGGCATTACAATTTCATACATGAATTACATCTCACATACTTAGTACATTCCAATGTACTAATGCATATTTTGCTTGCATGATTTAACCATGTCAGGACAGGTACTCCTCCACCAGCTTATGGCTAGTATTCGGCGTTCAAGACTAGCACTTTTATTTGTGTTGAGCCCTTAGTTGGGGACTCTACCATTTTCCCTATAGCTTGTACTCGTATTTTGAGATGATGTATTTATACCCTTTTAAGGTATTTACTTTCTATGTTGTACAATTATAAAGTCTTTTCTTATTGATGGAGATCAACCATTACTTGTTTCGTCTATCGATGTATTAGTTGGTATACTTATGGACAAAGAATATTAGTTATCATATTACTTTTTAATGTTGCTTCATTAATTTAAAAAGGCCCACAGTCCCTCTTCCCTTATTTTTTAGCAAATATTTTAATTAAAGACCTATGAATGCTTATGATGCTTGAGATGGCTTGGGTGAGGTACCTTCGAGTATATTATTCATCGTGTGATGACTAGGTCCCTAGGTCGAGTCATTATAGTAATATTGAAGGAACTTAAAGAAAAGGTAAAAATATTATGTAGTACTTTATGGGTGAAAGGAGATCCACAAATCAACTCACATACCTTGGGTAAATCCTAGGAAGAAGGAACTTGTTGTTATGGAAGAAACCCTCTTGAAACCTTAGCCTCCTTAGCTTGAAAGAATATTTTGCCTTAGGGAATTTTAGAAGTGGAAGAATGAAAGGGATCTGGGGGAATCCTTAGGGTTTAAGGTCTAATTAAGGGCCCTAGGAGTCCCAAAATTGACATAGTTTAGGTTTAGAATTGGCGAAAAGGATGAAATTGCCCTTCATTAAAACTGTCGAACAGGAACCACGAGATCCTGATTACGGGTCGTGGATGGAACCACAGGCCATAGTCTTTGTCATCCTATTCTTTATTTCCAATCTTCAGAAACTGGTTGCCAAACCCTAACCATGAAACCTCTATCCACGGCCATTTTTCAATCTAGGGGTTGTGGGTGGCCTCGTGGAGTCATTCCACACTTAGCTAAATTTTTATTTTTCTAGACTCCCATTCATGAAGGCTAACTATGGGTCGTGGGAGGGAACACGACTCGTCTTGTTAATCGTGGTCTTCCTTCCAGAAACTTCAAATTTCCTTAATGTTTGGAACTCACACCTATGACTCCTTGTACGAGTGGTGAACTGTCCTTCGGGTCGTTAATGGCTTCGTGAACAACATCACACTTAGAAATTTCCCAATTTTCTGAGGCTCCTATCCACTAGCTTGATCTATAGCTCATGGTCTAAACCATAGGTTGTGGACTTGGCTTCGTGGATTGACCCTGAGAATTTTCAGTCCAACTTTTTCTGCACTTGCTAGGCTCCTAACTTGAGGGTCATTAGGATAATAGTGCCTCAAGTTATGATAGAGATTTCATAGAATTATGTACCTTAAGAACCTTTATTTTTTCATTACTCTTACTCTTTTTATTCTTTCCTTGTTTCAAATATATAAACAATAATCAGTGTAAATATTAGTTGAGGATGAAAACAATTAGTAAATGTAAAGATGGACAATTATTTTATATTAAAAATTATCTTGGCTATTGTCATTTCTTGTGTTGTAACCCTTTCCAAATAACAATACAATATTTTTTTTGTATTATTGATAATTTATTTAAATTTATTTGTAGATTTATTGAAAATTTTACTTTTACTTATTTTCTTTATAATGAAATTATAAAATTTAAGATATATAAGATATATTCTCCGTAGATTCATGTGACTTACGCCTTGCCCCATATTGGATAAAATGCCTCGCCTTTTGCACCCGCCTTTTAAAACACTGGTACGTATTTATATGTTATTTTTGGTATACTACATAGAAGCTCCTTAGATTTGCGAGGATATTTATTTAGACATTGGAATTAACTCATGTTCCAAATAGATACCTCAACTCTTAATAAAGTATTTCAATTAGACACTATTGGTTCAAATTTCAAAAAATAAATAAATTGCACATATTTAAATTTGTCTATTGGGTAGTTGACTTAAATCACATAATATTTAATCTCTCTTTTAATTATACACATTCACCTCTATTGGTTCAAATTTCAAAAAATAAATAAATTGCACATATTTAAATTTGTCTATTGGGTAGTTGACTTAAATCACATAATATTTAATCTCTCTTTTAATTATACACATTCACCTCTATTGGTTCAAATTTCAAAAAATAAATAAATTGCACATATTTAAATTTGTCTATTGGGTAGTTGACTTAAATCACATAATATTTAATCTCTCTTTTAATTATACACATTCACCTCAAGTAGAAAATGCATGGGAGTTTTATGACTTATTGTGGCAAATGTGTAGAGTTAAAGGAGATGACATATTATATGTGGTCAACTTAACTACTTAATAGATAATGAGAACACACACAAAAAAAATAATTAAAATTTTAATCAAAAGTGTCTAATTGAAACAATCCTTGATGTATTGGGTTTGTTTTATTTTGATAATTGATATATTTACTTGGCTGATATCCTTAATACATGTAAAAAGTGATCAATTTGATCTTAATCCTAAAACTAACATAATTTTAAAAAAGAGCCATTAAATCTAACAAAATTTGTTATGTGTAGTATTCAATCAATAAGCAACCTTTATCTTAATCATCATTACTTTTCTTCTCGTGCAATTTTAGAATCCAAAAACTTAGAAGGTACTAATGGTTTGGATTCGAGAAGCCACTAACATCCAAAATCATCTTTCAAAAATATACTGTACAATAGATGAAAATAACATATCTGGATAAATTTGATTACTACTATTTATTGATTTTTCCAACGAGTTAAGAATTTTGAATTTTTAGTCCCAAATTCAAGTCAAATTTGCCTCTTAGAAATAGGAGTAAAAGAGAAAAAGGAAAAGAAACCCACTTTGTGGACAGACGCTGGTGTTTCACATATAGATTTTAAAAAAACATTGTTTGGATGGTTGTTACCTGTTGTATTGTATTGTTAATTTAAGTACAATGTTTGTTTTGATTGTTACTTAAATTATATCGTATTGTATCGTTTAATTCCATCTTTAGGTAACAAAGAAAAAACCCATTTTATGTGACGACCGATTTGGTGTGGTTGCGTCGTTACTTTAATATCTTTTCCTTATTTTTTACTTTATTTATTTAATAATTCTACTTTATTATTTACCTTATCTTTTCATGAAATCTACCACATGTCCTTCAATTTCTTTTATGTTTATCATTCAAATTATGGGTGTATGATATTATGTAACGACGAAGAACAATACAATCTATCCAAACACTGTAGTCATTGGAACAATACAGTACCATACAATACAACACGGTACAATACATTATGAAACAATACATAACAACCATCCAAACAAAGTATTAGTGATTTTTCTTATTGTTTGATGTATGAAAAGAGGATGAATACGATATCGGTCTTCAATTATATTCGATTTTAGCTTCTGATTAGGGATGGTATTGTGGTAAACATGCGCTTTCCTTATTATTGTGCACTTAAAAGTTAACAATTTCTTTGAGGATAATATTGGTTTTAGAATTTTCGATCACTATTATACATACATATACATATATAATATTAGTCAAATAAATATATGTAACACCCCACGCATTATAAGTATTGGTACTACACATATGAAACATGATATGGACTTTCAAATTAGTGCCAACTTTAAAAGTGTTTGCATCATGCGTTAAAGGGCGTCATGTATATCTAAAGTTTAAGGAAGTTGCGTGTATACATCGATTAGGAATAAAGTTCGAGTTAAGGAGGTATCTTTGGCCCATGTTATAGTACTATAAGTGGGCTGTATTTACAGCCCAACATGAAGGATTAAATAGGCCCAATAACTTTCCATAACACTTGACTAATTGGGCCCAAAACAAAAAAAGAGATAAATTTGCACATAGGCAGCCCAAGTCTATTACCTTTAGAGATCCATTTGGCCTAAATTTTAACTAGGAAGCTGCTGCATCACCAGCTATGTTATACATACTTATGTGTGGCTAAAAAAACCAAGAGAAAGTCAGCTAAAAATTTCCTTAAAAGGGGACCAAAGTAGCTCCCACAAGTCATATACTCAGAACATAAGGAAAAAAAATAGATTGCTCTTTAGTTTGCTCTAAACGTTTTGTTGGTGTTCCAAGCAATTTTAAGAGATCTTAAGGCTTCTTTGGTAAGTACTACATGTGAGGGGAAAGGTAAGTAGGTTTACTTATGTGTTTGGTATGGTTTCCCTATAAAAACAAGAGAGTATGGTGGTTGTATTGAAACTGAAGTTTCTGGACAGAATGTGTTGTTGATGTTGCTGTGTGCTTTTCTTGTTAAATTAAGAGTTGTTTCTCTTTTTGGTTTGCTGTAATATGAAGTATTACTCATGTACTTAACAAAGAATAGATTTGCAGTGGTATAAGCAGGCTGTTTGGTTGTTTTTACAGTCCGCAACAGTAAGCATTTACACGATGTCGCAATTGTGTTTTGATTGGAACTTGCGGGCTGATATATACCTAGCTATTGCTTCACATTTTTATGATTGATATGGTACTTTACTGAGAGCTATCCGTTTATTTGTTGCATAGAATTGTCGTGTGCCCTATTTTGTGGACTTTTATAAGGCTGGTATGATGCTATATTAGGCTATACATGATGTGTAGATGTTAATGTGCATTAGAAAATACAATTAGAGGCAGAACAGTGGAAAAATACACTTGGATTGTAGTTGCACGCTTGCTGCCCGGGTGTTGTTTCTATGTGAAGTTGGGTGTCTAAAATATGTCTATTGGCTTCTAATGCTAGTTTTATTACTTATTATGTTGTAGCTAAACATTTTAAGGAAGGGAAGGTTATCGCAAGGTAATAGCAAGGTCGTACAGCGAGGTATGTAAGGCTACATCAACTCTGATGTGACTATTAACTATGTCTCCACTCTATCATATGCTTATATGCTTTTTCACATAGTTACCTTTACAGATACATACATATGTGGATACCAACTTACATAAGTTTTTATTGCCAAATAAATTCCATAAGTTGTTTCATCTTATATGCATTTCATTAGTGTGTAACGTACTCTTTTCATTGTCATATTGTCTTGTATAGTTATCTACATGTCACATATTGTATATACAGTTCTACAGGTCCAATAATGTGACCACCAAAAGATCATATTAAAGGTAATTCAAAGGCAAGGTAAAGTATATTGCTTATAGATAGGTGGTAGCCCGAGGGGGCTAGAAT